>ML816227.1:144606-182067 GCA_009831015.1 Picea engelmannii | reverse complement strand
CCCCCTCAGTAATCCAACAATTGGTATCAAAGCAGGTTTCTTCAGAAATCAGTTTAACCACTGAAAGGTAGATCATAGAGAGCAACAACTTGTATAAAAATGGAATACCACAGTTTAATGGACAGAAGTATGCATTTTGGAGAATAAGGATGAAAACATATATACATGCACAGAGATTTGAAATTTGGCAATCAATTGTAGATGGATACACAGAACCAAAAGTTCCACCAACAAATGACAAAGCAATGAAACTCGGTCCGAATAATTCCAAAGCCAAAAATGCACTTATGAATGGTCTTAGTGAAACGGTATTCACCAAAGTTGCACATTGTAAATCTACTAAAGAGATTTGGGACAAACTTTGAAATATTTATGAAGGAGATTCAAAAGTCAAAGCAGCAAAGCTTCAAACTTACAGAGGTCAGTTCGAACAACTTAAGATGAAGGAAGATGAGAATATTGCAGCTTACTTTTTACGAGTTGATGAAACAGTAAATGCAATCATAGGATTGAGAGAAGAAATCAAAGAACTAGTAATTGTTCAAAAAGTACTAAGATCTCTTCCTATGAGATTTGACCCTAAGATATCAGCACTAGAAGAAATATCAGATCTAAACTCAATAAGCATGAATGAATTACATGGAATCTTCACAGCATATGAAATGAGAACTGAACAAGAAAATCCAGATATAAAAGAAGCAACCTTCAAAACATTCAAAAAGTCAGAGCAAAAGGGAAGGCAAAAAGAATAACATAGCAACAGCAGTGACGTCTCGGAAGATGATGAAGAAGTGGCCAACTTTGTCAAAACACTGAACAAGGGAACCGACTGTAGGTATAGAGGCAAGCTTCCTTTAATTTGTTTTAATTGTGATGGTATCGGTCATTTTGCTAACAAATGTCCTTATAAGAAAAAGAGAAACGATGAAGGTTACTCAAAAGGCAAACAAACCTATAAAGGCAAAAGAACCACAAACAAAGTTTTCAAGAAAAGATTATGCACCAAAGAAGACATCTCATCATTAGATGAAGATGAAGTCAATGAGAGTGAGACAGAAAGAGTTCTATTCATGGTAGTAGAAGACTCTGATAAAGAAGACTCCAAAGAAGAATACGAAGAAGTTGAAGAAGAATATGAAGAAGTCGAAGAAGAAATTGAAGAGCTAGAAGTTGACTACCGAGAGGAATTAATGTGTGCCATAGAAGTTATCAGAAGAGAAAAAAAGAAAAACAAGAAACTACAAGCGGAACTAGACAAGAAAGAAGACACTCAAGAACTAGAACAAATGATCACAAATTTGAAGGTTCAAATAGAAGAAGATAAAAGAATTGAAGAAGCACTCAAAGAACAACTGGAAGAAAAAGACAAGATCATTGAAAATTTGGAAGCAGAGATTGTCACATTATTAAATGATCTTCAAAAGAAAAATAAGCAGAACATCTCAAAAGTTTTGGATGACATTATCAGCAATCAAAAATCTCATCATGACAAGTCGAGACTTGGATACAATTAGATAGAAAAAGGATCAATCTCCAAAACAACAGAGCAATAAACATATCCAAAAATCTATGCAGAAACAATCAAGGGGGATAGGAAGATCTACAAGAAAGATTACAGGGACAATCCTCCACCGAGAACATTCATATTTCAGAATCAACAACCAACAGATAGGCCTCAAGAAGAATAAGAATTCATAAGAGTACTCCCTTTCAGAAGATCTTCAACTCCCAGGTATCAAACTATCTTTTCTGGTTTATGTTATGCATGTAATAATTTTGGACATAAAGCTATGAATTGCAGAGCTAACAGCAAGAACACAAACAAATTTGAAATTCATACACAAAGGGGTTATCCAAGAAGGCCCAATGAAACACAAAGAAGAAGTTACAACAGGTTTGAATCTTTGAGCACTGAAGTGGAATGTTACAAATGTAACAATTTTGGACACATGGCCAAAGATTGCAGAATGACAGTCCCTCCTAGAGAACCGCAACAGAATAACAACAGTCACAGACAGGAACCTCAGTATAGCAATGAAGAATGCACACTCGCTCTACAAGCTAAGCAAAAGAAACGTGGTTGATATGTTGATAGTGGGTGTTCAAAACACATGCCAGGTGATAGAGACAGGTTTCTTACATTATGAAAGGAAAGAGATGGATCAGTCTCCTTCGGAAATGATGATTCAACCAAAATCATTGGAAAAGGCACAGTCAGAATTGGGAACAAGAATACAAAGGAAGAAAATGTTCTAGTAGTAGAAGATATGAAACACAATCTTCTAAGTGTGAGTCAAATGTGTGACGAAGGTCATAAAGTTACTTTCAATTCACAAAAGTGCGAGATAAGAAAAGAAGGTTCAGGAAAATTGATTTCTACAGTTGCGAGAACTTCAAGCAACATATATGTGTTAAGTGAAATTGGAAATGGAAAGTATTGTCTAGGAAAGGAAGATGAAAGTTGGCTATGGCACAGAAGAATGGGTCACGTACATTTTGATAACCTTGTCAAAGTCAGCAAAAGAGAAGCAATCATAGAAATGCCTCAGATCACGAAACCAACCAACACTTTATGCAAGCATTGTCAACAAGGAAATCAAACAAAGACCAGGTTCAAATCAAAGGAATATTCAACGACAAGACCACTAAAAATTGTGCATACTAATCTAGTTGGACCAACTACAACAAAGGGCTTAAAAGGTGAGAAATACTTTATGTTATTAGTTAATGATTATACAAGAATGACCGCAGTTTGCTTTCTCAAGAATAAGTCAGAAGCTTTTGAAAACTTCAAGATCTACAAGGAAATGGTTGAAAATGAAATGGATTCAAAAATCAAATGCTTGAGATATGATAATGGAGGAGAGTTCACTTCAAAGGAATTTATGGACTACTGCAGCAGTCATGGAATAAAAAGGCAATTCTCTATTGCTAGGACACCTCAATAGAATGTAGTTGTTGAAAGAAAGAACATGACAATACAAGAAATGGCTCAAACAATGCTAATGGATTCCAGATTGACAAATAATTTTTGGACATAGGCAGTGCATACAATAGTTCACATTCAAAACAGAGTAATGCTCAGAAACAACATCGAAAAAACTCCTTACGAGCTATGGAAAGGAAGACCAACAAATGTAAAGCACTTCAGAGTTTTTGGAAGAAAATGATACATCAAAAGAGAAGATGGGATAATGGTAAAGTTTGACTCTCATGTGGACAAAGGAGTACTTGTTGGTTACTAAAGTACAAGAAAATCATACAAGTGTTACAACTTGAGATTGAACAAAGTGGTGGAAAGCATCAATGTAACAATTGATGAAACAAGTAGACATGAATTAAAGAAAGAAGAAAATGAATCGATGGAACAACTTTACGAAGAAGAAACAAAAGATGAAAAAGAAGGGGAAGACGAAGAGGATTTGACAGAAACAGAAGAGCAAGTTCAACAAGTAACTCCAAAAACACCTAGTAGACGAGTGCAGAAGAATCATCCTTCAGATCAGATTATCGGAAACAAAGACGCAGGAGTTGAGACTAGAAGAAGAATCCATTCACCAGAACAAACGCACTTAGCACTCACATCTACGATTGAACCAACCTATTTTGAAGAGGCCAGCAAGGATGAATTTTGGAACAAGGCCCTGGATGAAGAATTAGATCAAATAGAGAAAAATGACACTTGAGAATTGGTTCCAAGACCAAAGGATAAGAATATGATCGTCACAAAGTGGGTATACAAGAATAAATTGAATGAAGATGGATAGGGTACAAGGAACAAAGCTAGATTGGTATGTAAAGGATATGCACATGTTGAAGGAATCGACTTTGAAGAGACATTTTCCCTAGTTGCCAGAATGGAAGCAATCTGATTGTTTTTAGCTTATGCATGCTCCAAAAATATTAAAGTGTATCAGATGGACATAAAATCAACTTTTCTGAATGGGGAACTTGAAGAAGAAGTCTACATTGAACAACTAGAAGGATTTCAGTTGTCAGAGAACGCATATTATGTGTGTAAATTAAAGAAGGCCTTGTATGGTCTAAAACATGATCCTAGAGCATGGTACCCTAGACTGGATAAATATCTCCAACATGCAGGATTTAGAAAAAGGAAGTGCAAACAACAACCTCTACATCAAGGTAAGTCAAGATAGTATTTTATTAATTGAAGTTTATGTTGATGATATTATTTTTGGCAGTGATGATGATAGGTTAAGCCAGAAATTTGCAAAGGATATGCAGAATGAATTTGAAATGTCATTACTTGGAGAACTATTCTTCTTTCTGGGACTTCAGATACGTCAAAGCAACCAATGAATTTTTATTTCTCAAACCAAGTATATTAGAGAAATGCTAAAGAGGTTTGGAATGGAAGATTGTAAACCAGTTATCACTCCGATGCAAACCAGTTGCAAGTTAAGAAAAGATGATGATTCAAAGTCTACAGATCAGAGGCAATACAGATCAATTATTGGTAGCCCACTATATGTGACAGCATCCAGACCAGATGTAATGTAGGCATTTGGACAGGTGGCACGATTTCAAGCAGCACCAAAGGAATCGCATGTGTTAGCAGTGAAGAGGATTTTCAAATATATCAAAGGAACATAAGAGTTTGGATTATGGTATCCAAAAGGAAATGATCTATCTCTTATTGCCTACACAGATGTAGATTGGGTAGGTTGTATTGATGACCGATGAAGCACCAATGGAGCAACGTTCTACTTGGGTGAGTGTTTAGTATAATGGCCAAGAAAGAAACAATCATCAGTATCTCTATCTACAACCGAGGCAAAGTATATTGTAGCAACAACATGTTGTACATAGGTTCTTTGGATGAAACAAACTCTGACAGATATACAGGTTGAGTATTATGAGCCCATTCCAATCTATTGTGACAATACAAGCACCATCGATATCTCAAAGAACTCGATGATGCACTCCAAGACGAAGCACATTCCAATCAAGTATCACTTTCGACGGGAACATGTTGGAGAAAAGAACATTAGAGTTGAGTATGTTGTAAGTTTTAAACTATCAAGTAAAGCAATGCATATATATTCTTAAGCAAAACAGAAATTAATCAATGGCTCATACACATAGTACACAAATATTTATACCGGAATCCCTTAATCGGGAGAAAATCTGTCAACTCTTTTTGTATTAATTTCACCATTCACCATACAATATATACAATGTTTTTACGTATTTTGTAGATAACAAAACCCTGATCCCTTAATCCGAGATTAATTTAGAAAACCGCTAAAAATAGCAAAATCCGCTAAAAATAGCAAAAATAACACATACCCAACATTCTAAGACGCAGTTGTCAAATCTGACGCGCCTAGACACACACATGCAAAGAATATAACACATACCCAACATTCTCCCACTTGTTGTTTTCTTTGCATCCAGGGGTCCACATGATTATATAGTCAACAATCCAGGGCAACAATGCCCATTGCTACTCTACACCAGGAGAACTTTTCTGTGCTCACGTACTTTTTCAATGAATCTGCAAGATTCTTCAAAGTGTCAACCTTTTCTAGCAACACCTTCTTTTCTTCAACCATGTCTCTCACAAAGTGATACTAAACATCAATATGCTTTGTCTTCGAATGATAAGCTGGGTTCTTTGCCAAGAAGATTGCACTCTGACTGTCACAATCTAATTTTACTGCTTGTTGTACCAACCCAATACCTGAACACAATATATGTAACCATACTGCTTCCTTGCTTGCATGAGTGGCTGTCATATATTTAGCTTCTGTAGTTGAGAGTGCCACTATAGCTTTTCTTTTGCTCATCCAACCGATTGCTCCTCCAAATAGGTTAAACACATACCCACTTGTAGATCTTCTATGATCCAAATCTCTAGCTCAGTCTGCATCAACAAAGCCATGTATGTCCACCACTTTGTCCAATCCTGGTCTTCCTTGGTAGCATAATCCATAATTGGTAGTGCCACGCAAATACCTGAAGACCCTCTTTACTGTTGTCTAATGCTCCTTCCCTGGTTTTGACATATACCTGCTCAAAAATCCCACTGCATGTGCAGTGTCCGGTCTAGTACATACCATTGCATACATCAAACTGCCAACTGCACTGGCATATGGAACATGGGACATGTCCTCTTCTTCTTCCTGTGTCCTGGGACACTGATCTGCAGATAACTTTACACCTATAGGAATAGGAACCTTGATCGGTTTACTTCCATGCATATTAAACCTCTGCAATATCGTCTCAACATATTTTCTCTAATTCAACTAGAGTTTCCTATTTGCACGATCTCTTTTAATCTACATTCCCATAATGAAGTTAGCAACACCGAGATCCTTCATGTCAAATTTGGAGGATAGCTGCGATTTCACCTCCTTGATAACATCCATGTTATTTCCTACCAACAACATGTCATCAACATACAACACTACATAAATGAAGTGATTACCAACCTGCTTGAAATATACACAGTGGTCAACCCTGCTTCTCACAAATCTCAATACAAGGATGTATGTGTCAAACTTTTTGATGCAGGAGCATCATCAACAAAGCCCACGTGGAGGGACAACTCAGCGCCGTAGCGCGCCTTTTTAAATTAATCAAAATCTAAAAGCTGGCATTTGTTCTACAAATCTGTTTTGAATGGATGATTGAAGAAGAGCGAAATGCTCAGAAATTGAATGATCGCAAGAGGTCTGGGAGTTTCACTCTTAGTCTTGAATGTAATAGAGTTTGAGTAGTTGTTAGTTGTTACTTCGATAGGAGAGGTAGTCAGAGGGAACCCTAGGAACCTTCCTGTATATGTAGATGCATGGCATGCCCAAATGAGGCTATTGGAGGAGTATTGTCATTGAATAGGAAGTAGAATAGCTTGTTTTGGGAGAGCCGAGACTCTGTTACAGTCCAGCCTGCACATATTGTAATCAGACATTCATCTTAATCGAAAGAAAACAATTTTTCCTGCATATGAACTTTTTGTGTGTTTATGTATTTCATGAATGAATGTTGTGGATGTATGATAAATTTCATTTGCAATAGGAGATAAATTTATTTTATCCTCGTTGAAATTGTTATATCGCTCTGGGTTCTTTAAGCTGTGCAAGGAGTGCACAACAGAACATTTGAGGTTATGTAGCTAGTGCAAGGAGTGCACATCTGAACTCTGCGGAGTGAGAAAGAACGTGCCAGGATGGCACACCAAGGTGATAACAATATAAAGAGGGACCCAAGGTTACTGAATACCTTAGAGGGGAAACTGTGAAGAGGGAGAACTTCGCATTGAGTTCAGAGAGGAACAAAGTTACTGAACACTCCGTAAGAAGGAGCACTATAAGGTGTGCATTTAGTAGGAGGTTGCCATGAGGGCATTAAGTTTTCCTTTGAAAGGAAACATAAGGGTCGGGAACCTTGGGAGACTGAGTAAATCGAAAACGTCAGGAGAGATAATGCTTTCCATAAGTACAGACGAGACCTAAGGGACGGATTCGTAGGAGGAACAAAGGCCGAGACCTTTGGTTACTTAAAAAATCCTCTAAGTCGGAGGAAGTCGGAAGCTTAGGAGGAGTATTGCAAGTTTGCATGCAGAACGCAAGTGTGCACCCGAGTCGAAGACAATCTTCATTTTCAAAGTTTAGAAGGAAAAGAGAAGACGAGACCCTTTCAATTGGTTTCGCAGGAGAAAGTTCAAAGACCAAGAACTTTGGACACTTAGAAAATTTCCCAAGTTTGAGAGAACAAAGAAGCTCAGGAGGAGGAGTGACAAAAACTGTCAAATCAACTGCAGGAAGAGATCTGGACCGTCAGATCATGGTCCAGGATGAAGAAGGAAGTGCAAAGGAGAAGAACAGATCCCAACCATTGGATTCGAGCGTGAAGGACCAACAACCGTTGGATCTAAGGAAGTGCACAAGCTTTAACACTTGGGTGCACAGGAGAGTGGACTTGTCAAAGTCCAGAAGTCCTGAAGTAATTCATAGCCGTCAGATCTAGAAAGGGTACGTGGCAACGTATCATGAACTCCAGGAGAAAAGTTAAGGAGAAGTTTGAGATTTGAAATCGTCGAAGGCCAGAGAGCCGAAATCAATTATAGCCATTGATTCAAGAGGGGGTTACGTGTCGACAGGTCGTGGAGATCTGGGATCGCTCGTGGAAGGAAGAAAGAAGGAAGGTAGAGGCTAGATAGCAGTCGTTGATCATGAATCATCGTCAAAGGCAAGAGATCGATGGTGCGGGGCCAGAACATGCTCGGGTCTTAATATTTCTTGAGTGGGCCACAATCGAAACGATGATATTAGCAAAAAGGTACACGGTGCCTTGTAGTGAATTGCAGGATGAAAAGCGGGTTGGTCTAAAACCACCCTTGGTCATGCCCGCAATCACTCACTTGCGCGAGGTCATAGCCCAGGGGCATATGAAGGAAGGGGCTAATGAAAAAGGAGCTAGCACCTGAAACTTGACGTTTAAGAAGCGTGCAGACAAAGGTCGTGGGTATCATAGAACCTGCGCCTAAGGAAAAAGGGGCCTGTGTATAATTGTGTTGGGTTCTAACAGGAGCCTGTAGAGTCGATCTGATTCAGAAGAATTGAAAGATCCTAGATCGGGAGGTCGCACAGCCTTGAGGAGAGAAGGGGGGTCTGCACCAAGTGGTATCAGAGCTGAACTTTTGCTTGTAGACAACAGGCAAAAGAGGAAAAGATATGAAGGCGATAGTCTAATATCATCCAGAGGTATCAGCATTGATTTGTCTATAGATTTCAGATGAAGGGGATAGAAAAGACAATCTGACTACACCAAGTAGTATCAAGAACTGAATTGTGTCTGCAGATTGCAGGCAAAGGTGAAAAGTTGAATAGAAATAATCTGATGACATCAAATGGTCTCAGAAGCTGTAGTTTGCCTGTAGAACAACGAGTAAAGGAAAAGGGACAGAGTATTGATGCCTTGTAAATATTGTTGCAAAATGTGCAGCAAATGGTAGATAGTCAGGAGTACTGAAGACATAAAAGAGGGCTACTTAAGGCCATAAGTATGGTCGAGGAGCGGACCACAAGAAGAAATTGACAAGGAGCTCATTGAGATAAGAGCAAGAATGGAACAACTGACATTGAAGATGCAACATGAGACAAAGGTACACTCGAGGTACGGATGGCCTCTAAACAGGAAGGTAAAAAGGCCTATTCAAAAGTTGTTGGCCAGAAAACAACAACAAGAGTTGAGGAAGTGGTTGAGGCATGCTGAAACCCTCAGTGACACAGAGGAGGAACTGATTCACATATGTAAACCAGAGACTAGGAGAAATCTTAGTGACGAGGAGGAGAAAAGATCAGTTGAGGATCTCATAAACTGCCAGGGGGCAGAAGTGAACTTTCAAGTTGCCAAGTGGGCAATGAAAGGAGATCAGTGGATGGTCTCATAGACTGCCAGGAGGGCAGTGATGGAAGTTCAAATTGCCAGGTGGGCAATGATATGAGATTAGCAGAAGATCTCATAAATTGCCAGGAGGGAAGAAATGGACTTTCAAGTTGCCAGGTGGGCAATAGAAAGAGATCAGTGGAAGGTCTCATATACTGCCAGAGGAGCAGTGCTGAAAGTTCAAATTGCTAGGTGGGCAATGAGATGGGATCGGTTGATCTCATAGACTTCCAGGTGGGCAGAGAGAAAATCCCAAGTTGTCAGGTGGGAAAGGGAGAAGAGATGAACTCAGTTGAGAGTTCATATTAGCAAGGAGTGCTGATGGAAGAAGATCAGAGGTGTGTTCTGATCATTGAGAGAATTCAAATATTCCTGCAAAATAGTCCAGCAGAGGCTAATACAAGTGTTGCACATGAGGAGGTAGTGCAACAAGAATCTAAGAAAGAGGGCATGGAGCGAAATTATTTTAAAGTTAACTATGTCTGTGATGCAGGTGTAGCAGAGGAAAGACAACCAACAAAGTTTGTCAAAGAGGAGGAGAAGGAGCAAACACTAATGTTTGCCCCAATAGAAAAAAAGAAGAATTCAGATGAATTGCTCACTCAATGGAAGCGAGAGATGAAGATGTTAGAGGATTGGTTGGACAATCCAAAACCAGAAGATGGCTGCCAGGAGACAGTCATGCAAATTTCAGGAGAAGAGCATTCAACAGAGTTGCTCAAAATTTTCATCCAGGAAGCTGAAAGGGAGATAACTGCAATATTGGAGCTTGCAGAAGAAGAGGAAGCAGACAACATATATTTTGTTGAGTTGTATGAGGAATTAGAAGCCCATGAGAGAAGAGTAAATATGCAGAGTAGGCATCTCCAACAGGCCAACTTGGAAACAGGTGGAGGAGCATACCAGCCTGGGGAGTAGCTAGAAGAAGTTGGAGTTGAACCAACATAAGAGGAGATGACAGAAGTCAATCTGTCAGAGGAGGAAGCTAAGCAGTAACTCAGTGGTGAGACTACAAAACTGGAGTCTACAACAGAGTGGCCAACTAATGCCACAGGAGATGAAGATAACATGAAAGTTCAGATTGATTAGATTGGTGAAGAGGAGAAAGAACACACATTTCAATGTGCCCAAGAGATGGAGAAAGAAGAGCATTCAGTGGAACTACTCAAAAATTTTAGCCAAGGAGATGAACATAAGGCAATTGTAGAATTGGGATCTACAACAGGGGGAGAAAAGTATTCAGAGGAATGGCTCAAATTTTCCAGTCAGGAAGTTGAGCAAGAGATAACTGTAGAATACAAACCTACAACAGAGGAGGAAGAAACAAATAACATGGATCTTGTTGATCTGTGTTAAGAGATGGAGTCCCTGGAGAGAAGGGTAAAAATGCAAAACCATCTTATCCAACAAGTAAAGTTGGAAATTGATGGATAGAAAAGGCAACAAAGCATACTTCAGGGGGAAAATTAGCCAATGGACCAACTGGACAAAGAAATAGAAGAGATAAAGAGATTGATGTTGGAAGCACCACAAGAAGCAGTCATCAGAGAAGTATGGGACAGAAGAAAACCTGCAGGAGCAATAGGGAAAAATAAGTTGCAAGGAAAAGGCGCAGATGAAAAGCTCCAAGAGAAAGTATGGGACCCTGGAGGATCTCAACAACATGGCAGAGGGAGCCATGAGCAGGAGCTCATTTTTTCCCCAGCAATGGAGTATGATGCAGGAGCATCGTTAGGAAAGCCCACGTGGAGGGACAACTCAGCACCATAGCGTGCCTTTTAAATTAATCAGAATCTAAAAGCTGGCGTTTATTCTGCAGATCTGTTTTGAATGGAAGATTGAAGAAGAACGAAACACTCGGAAATTGAATGATCGCAAGAGGTCTGGGAGTTTCACTCTCAGTCCTGAATGTAACAGAGCTTGAGTAGTTGTTAGTTGTTACTTCGATAGGAGAGGTAGTTGGAGGGAACCCTAGGAACCTTCCTGTATATGTAGATGCATGGCATGCGCAAATGAGGCCATTGGAGGAGTATTTCCATTGAATAGAAAGTAGAATAGCTTGTTTTGAGAGAGTTGAGACTCTGTTACAATCCCGCTTGCACATATTGTAATCAGACATTCATCTTAATAGAAAGAAAACGATTTTTCCTGCATATGAACTTTCTGTGTGTTTATGTATTTCATGAATGAATGTTGTGGATGTATGATAAATTTCATTTGCAGTAGGAGATAGATATATTTTATCCTTGTTGAAATTGTTATATCGCTCTGGGTTCTTTAGTCTGTGCAAGGAGTGCACAACAGAATATTTGAGGTTCTGTAGCCAGCGCAAGGAGTGCGCATATGAACTCTACGGAGTGAGAAAGAACGTGCCAAGAGGGCGCACTGGGGTGATAACAATATAAAGAGGGACCCCAAGGTTATTGAATACCTTAGAGGGGAAACTGTTAAGAGGAAGAACTCCGCGTTGAGTTCAAAGAGGAACAGAGTTACTGAACACTTTATAAGAAGGAGCTCTGCAAGGTGTGCATTGAGCAGGAGGTTGCCAGGAGGGCACAAATTTTTTCTTTGAAAGGAAACAGAAGGGTCGGGAACCTTAGGAGACTAAGTAAATCGAAAATCTCGGGAGAGATAATGCTTTCCAGAAGTACAGATGAGGCCCAGGGAACGTACTCGTAGGAGGAACAAAGGTCAAGAGCTTTGGTTACTTAGAAAATCCTCTAAGTCGGAGGAAGTTGCAAGCTCATGAGGAGTAGTGCAAGTTTGCACGTAGAACACAAGTGTGCACCCGAGTCGAAGACAATCTTCATTTTCAAAGTACAAGAGGAAAAGCAAAGACGAGACCCTTTCAACTAGTTTCACAGGAGAAAGTTCAAAGACCAAGAACTTTGGACACTTGGAAAATTTCCCAAGTTCGGGAGAACAAAGAAGCTTAGGAGTAGGAGCGACAACAACCATTAGATCGGCTATAGGAAGAGATCTGAAGCGTTAGATCAAGGTCCAGGATGAAGAAGGAAGCGTAGAGGAGAAGAACAGATTCTAGCCATTGGATCCGAGCACGAAGGGCCAACAACCGTTGGATCTAAGGTAAAGTGCACAAGCTTTAACCCTTGGGTGCATAGGAGAGTGGACTTGTCAAAGTCGCAAAGTCCCGAAGTAATTCATAGTCGTCAGATCCAGAAAGGGTACGTGGCAACGAATTGTGAACTCCGGGAGAAAAGTGAAGGAGAAGTTTGAGATTTGAAATCGTCGAAGTCTGGAGAGTCAGAATCAATTGTAGCCATTGATTCAAGAGGGGGCTACGTGTCGACAGGTCGTGGAGATCTGGGATCACTCGTGGAAGGAGGAAAGAAGGAAATTAGAGGCTAGATAGTAGTCGTTGATCACAAATCATCGTCAAAGGCAAGAGATCGATGGTTGAGCTGGATTACGTGGCCAGAACATGCTTGGATCTTAATATTTCTTGAGCGGGCCGCAATCGAAACGATGGTATCATAAAAAATGTATGTGGTGCCTTGTAGTGAATTACGGGGCGAAAAGAAGGTTGGTCTAAAACCACCTTTGGACGTGCCCACAATCACTCACTTGCGCGAGGTCATATCCCAGGGGCATATGAAGTAAGGGGCTAATGAAAAAGGAGCTAGCACCTGAAACTTGACGTTTCAGAAGTGCGTAGACAAAGTTCGCGGGTATCATAGAACCTACACCTAAGGAAAGAGGGGCCTGTGTATAATTGTGTTGGGTTCTAACAGGAGACCGTAGAGTCGATCCGACTCAGGAGAATTGAAAGATCCTAGATCAGGAGGTCGCGCAACCCCGAGGAGAGAAGGGGGGTCTACACCACTTTTGGTGCCACATCCTAGGTGATTGCTTCAGACCATATAGTGACTTCTTTAGCTTACAGACCAACTCTTTCTTTCCCTTCACTACAAAGCCTTCTGGTTGCTTCATGTATATTTCTTCTTCTAGATCCCCATGTAGGAATGTTTTCTTCACATCCATCTGTTCCACTTCAAAATCAAAATCAACAGCAATAGATAAAAGAAATCTAATAGATGTTAACTTGGAAACAGAAGAAAAAATCTCACCAAAGTCAATTCCCTCTACCTGGGAATAACCTTTTGCTACTAATCGAGCTTTGCATTTCTCCACTTTACCTTCTGCATTAAACTTCTTCTTAAACAACCATTTTCTACCAACAATTTTCTTCCAGCTGGCAACTCAACTATATCCCATGCCTCATTCTTATCCAAGGCATCCATTTCTTCAACCATGGCCTTCTTCCATAGTTTACTATCCTCTGAATTCACTGCTTCCCTGATAGTTCTGGGATCATCATCAGTAATAGATAAAGCAAAATTAGAACTAAAATTAGGTGGACTATACCTTTCTGGTTGCCTTCTTTCCCTCATTGATCTCCTCAATACTGGGTTATGAGGTTTTTCTTCTTCTGCTTCATCTTCTTCAGATGATTCAGATTTTGCATCATCCAACTCCAACTCTATTTTCTCGGGTTCTTCTGGCCTTGGTAGGAATTCTTGTTTGGAAACATCTTTTACCTCTCTGAAAACAACATCTCGACTGTAAACAATCTTCTTGGTTTATGGGTTCCAAATCTTATAACCTTTCACACCATCTTTATAACCAATAAAGATACACTTTTCAACATTTTTATCTAGCTTACTCCTATTTTCCTTGGGAACATGTACATAAGCATCACAACCAAACACTCTAAGATGTTGAAGAGAGGGTTTCTTTCCAGTCCATACCTCTTGTGGAGTTTTATCATCTAACTGTGATGAAGGTGATCGATTGACCAGGTAACATGTTGTACCCACTGCCTCTACCCAAAATTCTTGTCCTAACTCGGCACCGTTGAGCATGCTCCTTGCTTTTTCCATCAGTGTCCTATTCATCCTTTCCGCAACTCCATTATGTTGAGGTGTGTATGGAGTAGTCTTCTGCCTTGATATACCATACTTGTTACAGAATTCTTCGAATTCATTTCCGTATAATTCTCCACCATTATTTGTCCTCAATACCTTTATTTTCTTCTCTGTTTGATTTTCTACTAGAGCCTTAAACTCTTCAAATTTATCAAATACCTCAGATTTCTTTCTAAGAAAATAAATCCATTTGTTCCTTGAGAAATCATCTATGAATGAAACATAATACACAGATTTACCTAGGGATGGAACAGGAACAGGTCCAAACACATCACTGTGTATCAACTCTAAGATCCCCTTTTCTCTTGTAGCACCAGATGGGAATCTTACTCGATTTTGTTTACCATATATGAAATGGTCACAAAAATCAAAATCCAGAGTGCAATTATACATACTTTCAACCATACCTTTACTGTGTAGTGTTCGAAGGCCCTTTTCTCCAATATGCCCCAGTCTTTGATGCCACAGCATGGTCTTCTTTTCTGGGACAGTATTGGTCTTGTCTCCTTCATTTCTCTGCTCAGGGACAATAGAACTGTTACACCCATTAGCATAAGTGCTTCCCAACAACTTGTACAGAGTTCCACACCGAACTCCCCTCATCAACACCATTTCTCCTCGTACCATCTTGCAAGTGCCCTTTCCAAATATAGTATCCACTCCTGCATCATCCAACTTGCTTACAGATATTAGGATCCTAGCTAGTTTTGGAATGTGCAGAACCCCAGGAAGAGTTCTAATCCTTCCATATTTTAGCATCAACTTAACCCTTCCACGTCCCATGATTTTGGTTGTCGATTCATCTCCTAGAAATACATCACCACCATCGTATTTTTCATATTCAGAGAACCACTCCCTGTGAGGGGTCATATGGTATGACGCACCTGAGTCGATCAACCATACATCATGATTTCTATGTGTACCTGTAGATGCCAGGCAAACATCACCTCCTTATTCAGTGGAGGTTTTTGCCTCTGTGGAAGAGGTACTATCAGATCCCTTTGGTTTATCAACCTTCTTAGACTTGCAATTTTTCTTATAATGCGTTGTTTTACCACATTTTCAGCATTTCCTCAAAGATTTTCTTGGAGACTTAGATCTACCTGTAGATTTAGATCTCCCCCCCAAAGACTTACCATGATTCTTGTCTTGGGTACGACCTCTTACAGATAAAGCATCTGTGCTATGACCATCCATGCTTTTCCGCCTCATCTCTTCAGATAACAAGGATGCAACTACATCCTCATACTTCAATGTAGATTGAGTGGTACTACCAATTGCTACAACAAGATTATCCCAAGAGCCTGACAAAGAACATAACAAATAAATACACTTATCTTCTTATGCAATCGTAATATTAACAGAGACAAGTTGACTTACCAGAGTATTAAATGCATTTAGATGTTCTATCACAGAATCTCCATCTTCCATCCTAAGATGATACAACTTCTTTCGAAGAAACAACTTGTTTACTATGGACTTTAATTGATACAAATTCCCTAACTTATCCCATAGTTCCTTGGCTACAGATTCTCCCGAGACATTCAACAACACTGAATCTACCAGGTAGAGTCGAATAATACTCCTTGCTCTTTTGTCCAACTTCTCCCAATCTTCCTTCGACATACCCGAAGGTGGTGCACTAGTAGTTTGTGTACTAGTAGGTTGTGTACTAGTCGACTGTGTGCCAGTAGGCTGTGTACCAGAATCCACAATGATCCATTGTTCTTTGTCTACAAGAAGGTCCTCCATCTTGAGCTTCCATAGCTCAAAGTTTTTACCGTTGAACTTCTCTATCTTGATTCTAGAAGAGCTTGCCATTCCTCTTTCTACACTCGAATCTCCACTGCAAAATCTCCCACTAAACCCAGGTTTATCACAGACCCAAGATAAACTTGATCTATCAAGACCGAGCCAAACCCTCAACAACAAAGGTGTCCCTCTAAATCCAAAAGCGAGCTTTGATACCACATGTAAGTTTTAAACCTGTGAAGTAAAACAGTGCATATCGATTCTTAAGCAAAACATAAATTAATCAATGGCTCATACACATAGTACACAGAGATTTATACCGGAAACCCTTAACTGAGAGAAAACCTATCAACTCTTTTTGTATTAATTTCACCATTCACCATACAATATATACAATGTTTTTAGGTATTCCATAGATACCAAAACCCTAATCCCTTAATCCAAGATTAATTTAGAAGACCGCTAAAAATATAAAAAATAACACATATCCAACATTCTCAAACGCAGTTGTCAAATCTGACGTGCCCACACACACACACACACAAAGAATATAACACATACCCAACATATGTGGGCACAAAAGAACAAGTGGTAGACATCTTTACAAAACCACTTCCATGGGAAGCCTTTGAGTATCTTTGCCAGAGACTCGGAGTTATTTATACTCCAAAATGAATGCTTTTGAATGCTTATCTTATATGTCTTATATGTACACGAGGAAGCACCATAAAGAGGATAGTTTAGTTAGGGGTAGCAGCCCGGATGGAAAGATACTTTTGCCATTGATGACAAAGTGGGAGAGATTTATCAGATGCAAAGGACAAAGGCATGATTCCAGGGGGAGAAATGGTCATAGAGATGCAGAGGACAGAGGCATGGTTCCAGGGGGAGCATGAGTGATGTGACTTTTGTATTGCATGACATGATTTCAGTATTGCATTAGAGTGTTTTTATAAATTCCAAAGGGGGGTATTGTTGATTAAGGTTGGTTATCATTGATGTCAACCCTTGAAGAAAGTCCGGTAGCGAATTCTAGTAGCACAAAGGTTTGGGTAATGGAACCAAGGTTGTTTCATGTATAATGGTACGAGTTTTAATATATTTGAAGGTGATACTATTCTATATGGATAGTGCATGTCATTCCATTTTCGGTGGTATGTGGAACGTCACATAACTCCTCACGGTTAGAGAGTTATGGCCATGAGAAGTTGGCAAACCCAGGTTTGGGTAATGGACCCAAGTGTGTTTGATGGATAATGGTATGATTTTTTACATATTTTTAGGTAAGACTATTCTATATGGATAGTAGATGTCATGCCATTTCTGGTGGTATGTGGAACGTCACATAACTCCTCACGGTTTGAGAGTTATGGCCTTACGAAGTTGGAGGACCCTCATATGTCATCTAGAAGCCCCAAAAGGTCAAAGTAGTCAAAGTGGTTTAAGATATTTTAGAAGGTAAATAATAAAGTGAAGTAATGAGTCTATGATAATTCAAAGTGAATACAAAAGAAATTATTTAAATAATAAATTTAATGGAGAAATTAGAAGTGGGTTAACCCTAAAATAAGGAAAGTGGGCAAAGTGACCTAGAAGATGCTTCTAAGAAAGCTACTTGAAGAGTATAAATAAGAGGCAAGGCTCTCTCATTTTATATCACACTTGAGCATATTGAATATCTATAGGCGACTGAGGTAACCAAAGGATATCTAAGCCGAATTTCAGAGGGAAGGTGAAGAAAAGAAGGCTGAAATTCAAGGGAGGATAAATTCTTTTGATGATGCTTTCTAAGGTGCTTCGGGTAAAAACGTCATAACTTCTTCATAACATATCCAAATTCAATAAGACCAGATGTGTTGGTTAGAGTATAGTCTATAGTATTTTTTGTAACATTTTTAGATCCATTCAACAAATATTTCATGCGGGGCACGCTCTACAAGGTCGCTCTCTAGAATAAGCCAAAATTCAACATGGTATGCCATTTTTGCTATAACTCCTTTTCTGAGAGGTTCCAAGTAGTGACACCTGGAGGAATTGCATAAAAAAAACAGAAGAACATTGTGTACTATTTTCAAATCTGTATTCATTACAGGTACATAGTTATGATTATTTCAAGTTAGGGTTGTTGACTAATCTCAAACTAGCCATGTGAGACTAAAGAAAAGTTTGATGAAAATTCTAGTCTCTTGTTGTGAAAGTTAAGGAAGGTTTGTAGGTATGTGATCATATACACCGGGTCTATTACAGAGTTACAAATCATATTTTGATGATGAAATTGATGAGGGCTTTTGGTTAAGGTACATGTTGGGTACATGGTTGAGACAAGTAGTTGATGAGTTGGCACATACATGAGGTGTATAGTTGATGATGTTGGTACATATTGATGATTCATAATTGATGAGTAGTTGACACATGATTGGTACATACTTGGTACATGGTTGGATGCACTTGTTTATGGTATAGGTTGGTGCATGGTTGATGCACTTGTTTATGGTACAAGTTGATTACAGGTTGAGGTACATGTTGATGCATGGTTCAGGTTTATTGGTATAGGTTTACAATGGTATATCTCACAGTGATAGTGTGACAATGGTTCCATCATTCTACTTCTACTTCAGGGCAGTTGGACAGGGCAAGGAAGAGTGGTTGTAGCCACCTTCTGGTTGTAGCCGAAGAATATAGGGGGTTGTGGCCTCCTTATGGTTGTAGCCAGAGAATTGGGAAGTTGGAGCTTCCCTTAGGTTGTAGCCTGAGAAACTAGGGGGTTGGAGCCTCCTTCCAGTTGCAGCTGAAAAACAAAGGAAGTTGGTGCTTCCAATGAATGTAATTCTTCAAGACCTATAAGAAAAAACATTTCGTGGTTTTCTCCCACTTTGGATTTCCACGTAAAACACTGGTGTACTATGTATGATTGTTCATTTGTTCATTGCTTATTTACTCTGCAATTATTGGATGATAATGCTACATTGATATAACACTTGGATTATATGGTTAAAAAGGATTAAATTGCTCTATTATTGATTCACTCCCCCTCTCAGTAATCCAACAAATGGAAAGTGACACGTGGCAGGTACAATTAACATCTGTATGTTGACATGGCAATGACTGGGTAGTGACGTGGGAGGATGCCGACGCGAGCAGGTGATTGTACTCTAAGGGAACCAATCAGAGAGTGTCACGTGACACTCTTCGATTGGCCAATAATGGCTAAGGGATAATCAAAATGGTTATGGTCTCAATGGGGTTTGAACCCCTCACCTCATAGGAATTTGAAGGAATATTCCAAGTATATGCCAACGACTTAACCATAATCCGCCTACCATTGTGCCATGTATGTTGCTTGTTACAACAAAGCAAAAAATATTATTAAATATTTGTTGCCATGTCACTACAAATAACTCGCCGTGGTTTAGGCTGCCCATGCCTATATAAACCTATCTCCAGACAGGGTACGAGACATTGGAATGCATGCCAAGAGAGGGTTTTCCATAGATTTCCATGCAAAGTTCATATTTGTCTCATTTTGCGTGCAAGAGGTGTTCATAGTTTTGGTTTGCCTCATTTTACATGCCATAGAGTTATTTGAGGGAAGTATAGAGTCTTTATACTCATTTTTCTCATAAGTTCTAGAGGAATTTAGTGGCGACTTTTGTTTTTGGGATTGAGCAACAAACTTGAAGGGTGTCTTTAGAAACTTGGTATTTGTAAGTCCATTCATTGTAATTTTGGCATTTGAGCATTAATTGAGCGGTCTCATTGATTGAAAAGGGACCCAGAGTCGTAGCCCAAGATGGGTGAACTCCGTTAACAAATTGTTATTGTGCAATTTGAGTTGTTGTTGATCTTATTTGAGTTGTTGAGAAAAAAATATGAATAATGGAGAATGGTGAGGGGAAGGATTGAAAAAATTCTAAGTATGGGAATATGGGAGTATATGAGATATGAGATAAGATATGAAACTTATAAGAAGATGATAAGATACAAGACTAACTTGAGATACTTAGTCTCAAAAGAATATAAGACTGAATATTTCCAAGAACTTCAAGTATCGAGAGTGAATACCAAGATAAAGTACCGAGGAAACTTAGTGCCACAAGAGAAACCAACCATGTTGCACATGAAAAAGTGCTCATTGGGCGGATGAACACAAACTTGGATATCTTGAGCATATGGGATCGGATTTTGAATCCACAAAATGCATGATGAAGCTGAGACGGATGGCTACACCATGAACTTATGATCGTTCAAAATTTGTTTCTTTTGATATCAATTTTTTTTAATTATTCCAAGAGTGGGAAATCAAGGTGACCAATTTTTTTTTATTATCAACAATGACATAATTGAGAATAAGATGGCAATAACTTATAAAAAGTCTAAAAGAATTTAGAATATATGAGAAGAGTTACAATGTGTCAAAGTGAGAGAGCTTGTAGATGTGATTATCTTTTTTTTTAGAGCGAGACATGTATGAAATCTTCCATTTTTGCATATTGTTTGAAGGATAATGTGGACGATATTCATATTCCTACTAACATCATGACACATGAGATTGTTGTGAAGGTTAAAATATGACATTCACAGTTTTTTTATGTCAATGGTTGACTTGTTTAGTGTTAGTCCTTGGGATTTATGTATAGCCAATGCTTGTGCCACATTAAGTGGGTTTTTTGTTGTTGCTACACTTTGTAAGTGGAATTAGTACATTCTTCAACTTATTTTGGTCCTATGGTGGGTTGTTGCATATATAGAACTCCATAAATGTCAGGAAGGTTGGATATCATGATCCATGTGTATATGCAATTTGTATGACACTTCTTAGAACTTTGTTTCCCAAACTTGCTTGCACCCATAAAAAGTCAACATAAATTGTTTTTCACTACATAGCAATATTTTTTGTTCCAACAAGTGGTTCTCATCATACATACATTCACCATGGCTAAGACACTCGATGATACTACATGCCATTGGCATGTTTAGGCTTCAAGCATTTTTTGTTATGTTGGTAGACCAAATTATTTGTTGCAAATAGGTGTATGGATGCCTCAAAGATTTTTTGTTTTGTTGCAGACAAAAATGTATTTTTCCAAGTCTAAAGGATATCCCAATCTTTGATTATCGAAGTTATGTTTATATTTTTTCCCAAAAGTTGGCGGAAGTGAAGATGTCATGCATAACTGTTCCTCATTTTTAGAATATATTTTGCAATTTTGAAACAGTGGTGAAGGTTTTCCACAATGATCTTCTTATTGTGGACCCTCTATATAGAGGTGTATACATAAGACATTAGTAGTTTACATCAAGATATCATACATGCTCATGTTTCTTGTGACCTCCTTCACTCGATTATAGGTATCTCTTGTCTCAACCTCATTTAAACTCATAGTCACTTCAAGGGTTTAGATCACTATTCAAAAAGGGATCAAAAGGTGGCTCTAGACTATCCTAAGTAATCTTGATTATACTTGTAGATAAAAAGCTAGGGTTTCTCTAGAGAAAAGGTATTGAGATAAAAAAATTCTCTTAGACTTTTCAAGGGCTAATCAAGATAATACTTGCCCCCCATGAACCCTTCAATTTATACTTTGAGGAATTGGCTCAAGTGAGTTAGGATCAAAATCCATGATGTACAGTTTATACATTTTGATCGAAACTTGTACATTTCATACTTTATATGTGTGTGTGGGTCATTTTCAGGGTGCCCATACATTGCTTTTTGACACAACACTAGCAACTGCAAGTTGATTTAAGGCAAGATGAGGGTGCTACACATAAGGCCATGGTCACATGGGAGGATTGTCCAACTAAGGCCTTGGAAGAATCAAAATAATATTTTCAATTGCAAATATTGTATTCATCGGGCTTGATCAACAACTCAGGTCAAGGATATCCAAATAGATTTATAACAAATGTCCCCTAATGTGTGAGGGAAAGAATATCCATGTTATAGGATCTTTACCATCAAATTTCCACATATAAATCTTGGGAATTAAGTAGTTTTGTGATGCCAAGTTGAACCCCCTATGATGTGGATCTTGGAGTTATGAGTAATCATGTTTCCGAGACTCGATATTTATGTTCTACACATTTATTAAAATCTTCTCTAGATGTGACTGGGGTTCAACAATTTTGTTCTCCCTATTTTCATGGTTTCCATGTGTCTCAATATCACTTTTAAGAAACCTCTCATCTAGGGTATGTAAGAGCACGACCGCCATGGAATTTTGTAATTGTTCCATCTTTTGATCCATTTCCCTTTTAAGTAATTCTTGCAAATGTGCCAAATCAACCTTTTTTAACACAATATCACCCATTAACAACATTAAATTGATTCCTCAATAGAGATACATGGTACCCTAAATCTTTACTTTTGGGAATCACGTGTGAGTGTTGGATTACTGAGAGGGGGGGGTGAATCAGTTATAGAACAATTCAATCCTTTTTAACCACAATATGAAAGTGTTATATCAATGTCGCATTATCATCCCATAGTTTCAGAGTAAATAAACAACGAAAAAATGAGCAATCATACACATACACAATACACCTATGTTTTTACGTGGAAACCCAAAGAGGGAGAAAACCATGGAACGTTTTTTCGTATATGTATTTAAGAATTGCATTCATTGGAAGCACCAACTTCCTTTGTTTTCCAGCTGCAACTAGAAGGAGGCTCCAACCACCTAATTTCTCAGGCTACAACTTGAGGGAAGCTCCAACTCCCCAATTCTCTCGCTACAACCAAAAGGAGGCTATGACTCCCTATGTTCTTCGGATACAACCGAAAGGTGGCTATAACCACCTGTCCTTGCCCTGTCCAACCGCCTTGAAGTATAAGTAGAATGATGGAACCACCGTCACACTATCACTGTGAGATATAGTGCTGTAAACCTGTACCAATCAACCTGCACCAAACAACCTGTACCAATAACCTGAACCATGCATCAACCTGTACCTCAACCTGTAATCAATTTGTACCATAAAAAAGTGCATCAACCATGCACTAACCTGTACCAAACAACCTGTAATCAACCTGTACCATAAATAAGTGCATCAACCATATACCAAGTATGTACCGATCATGTATAAAATACTCATCAACTATGACTCATCAATATGTACCAACATCATCAACTATACACCTCATGTATGTGTCAACTCATCAACTACTTGTCTCAACCATGTACCCAACATGTAACTCAACCAAAATCCTTCATCAATTTCATCATCCAAATTTTATTTGTAACTCTGTAATAGACCTGGTGTATAATATCACATACCTGCAAACCTTACTTAACTTTAACAACAAGAGACTAGCATTTTCATCAAACTTTACTTTAGTTTGACATGACTAGTTTTGGATTAGTCAACAACCCTAACTTGAAATAATCATAACTATGTACTTGTAATGAATAAATGTATGAAAATAGTAAACAATTTTCTTTAGTGTGTTTTATGCAATTCCTCCAGGTGTCATTACTTGGAACCTCTCAGAAAAGGAGTTATAGAAAAAATGGCATACCTTATTGAATTTTGTCTTATTCTAGAGAGCGAAATTGTAGAGCATGCCCCGCATGACATATTTGTTCTATGGATCTAAAAATTGTACACATAATACTACAGACTGTACTCTAACCAACACATTTAGTCTTACTAAATTTGGATCTGTTATGAAGAAGTTAGGACGTTTTTACCCGAAACACTTTTTTTAGACTAGTTTCAGGACTAGCCAGAAACCCTATTTTCCACGGAGTGTAACTCCAAAAATACAACGAACCACAAGATGAAATTTGTACCACAACTACTTGGATATGTTTCCTCAACGACCTCCCAATTTCATGGTCTGAATCATTCTAGATTTTTTTTTTTATTGCAAAAATGGTGAGATGATCTGTAAATAACATACCTTATAAAGCATCATCAAAATAATTTATCCTCCCTTGAATTTCAACCTTCTTTACTTCACATTCCCTTTGAAATTCGACTTAGATATCCTTTGGTTACCTCAGTCACCTGTAGATATTCAATATGCTCAAGTGTGATTAAAATGAGAGAGACTTGCCTCTTATTTATACTTTCATGTAGCTTCCTCAAGGGGTTATCTTTTAACCATCTTAACCCACTTTCCTTATTTTAGGGTTAACCCACTTCTATCCACTTGTCAACTTAGTAATTTATCCATTAAATTTATTATTTAAATAATTTATTTTGTATTCACTTTGACTTATAGTACACTCATCACTTCACTTTACTATTTACCTTCTAAAATCTCTTAAACCACTTTGACTACTTTGACCTTTTGGGGCTTTTAGATGACTCATGAGGGTTCTCCAACTTCACATGGCCATAACTCTCTAACCGTGAGGAGTTATGTGACATTCCACATACCAATGGAAATGGCATGACATGTAATATCCATCTAGAATAGTCTTTTCTACAAATATATCAAAACTCATACCATTATCCATCAAACAAACTTGGGTCCTGTTAGCGTCGGAAGTCACTCCTGGATTGCAGCAGGAGCAGAGCCCGACACCCATCAGTTTAATGTCACGATTTGTTTATAAAGGGATGATCAGATGGAAGTAAACTCAGAACAATATTGTCTCAACTCTGAAACTAGGCCAGGCATGCATGGGCAAGTGAGGTCTTAGATAAACTTCAAACAGTGAGTTGTAATAGGGGTGAGCAGAGGGAAGACTTGTATGAGAAGAGTGCGAGGGTCTATCATAAACATCAGGTTCATAACGGACTAGAGAAGAAAGCATCCAAACACAAGATCCTCTTATATTCAAACACAGAAGACCAGGGAATACAATAATGCAACGACAAATCCTTTATCATAACATAACTGTAACAATTCATGCGAATCATTCGATCATGAACTCTCTGGTATGAGACGAAGACATAGACGGAGTAAAGAAACTGTTTGTCATAAAACCAAAAATCTCAGATACAGATGCACAACCCGGAAACCAGAGCGGTTGTTGAAACTTTACAGTCGGGAGCTTTGCTCTACCATCGATTCTTTTACAAAATACAAAACCGAGTCTATATACCCAGGAAAATTCACCTCACAGAGGCGTGCACAGTCACTCTAAGCTTGGTGTCCCTTCAGTCAAACTCGTACCAATATCTTTCTTTAAATGCCACCTTAACTACGCATGGCTCCTGTAAGGAGGGTAGCTGAGCCATGAAGTGCTCGGCTAGCGTGCGCAACCTTCTCTGTCGAGTCGAGGACTTTGGCATGGATTCGTTGAGACAATCGGTATGCAGGACCTGTGCGAGCAGGCGGCTCACCAGACCCTCCGGTCCCCTCATTTAATGAACGAAGGGAGGTTTCAACCACCCTCTCTTGCCCTCATTTACTTCAATACTAGTAACAGTATTAAGATTAGGTCCGATGGCTCCTAGAGATCGTGATGATTCCCTCTGCAATTGAACTCGGCACCTTGGCCTTCTTTATGCAGCTCTTTCCTCTCCCCAAGTGACCATGGGCTGTGACCATATGCTTTCAGCATTCGCGAATATGAAAGGGCTAAACTCCGCTGATTGAAATCATGATGAGCGATATGCCGAAATGGCTCAATCTATAACCACACATCCCTCTAGATCTGATGGCCCTTAGCTCTCCCGATGATACCGTGGGCCCCGGTCCGGGATCCTCCCAGCACCTCGCGCATCGAAAAATAACGGAGCTGCTTTTTTGCGTGTTGGAGTCGCGATGGGCGAAACGCCGAGACGACGCTATTTGCTGCCAGGTGTCCCCTCTGGATGGACAACTGAAAATGCTTTGTGAAGTTGCGGGCCCCGACTTCTATGATTTCGGCACTATCGGGGTTCGGGGTTTCGCGATATTTAACAACACGAAACTCTTACCCCATGAACTCCCGAACGCCGAAACACCAATGCGTTCGGATCTTGCGACACGCGTCACTGGATCGGACGACCCAGATTCAGCCTTGAAATATAAGGGCTTCCTTTGGTGTTATCTGTTGGGTAACTTAGTAACCCCAAGATCCCGATGACTGTTGATCTGCTCCGTGGATGGGTCTCGGTGGTTGACATCAAACCTTGCACGCTCGCTTGACTTGTAACCGAAAAGTTGGCCCTTCCACTGCTGCACTTGGGCATTTCGTGTGCAATCTACAGACCTAGTGCTTCTGCGCCTAATGAAAAAAATAATCGCTAACATTAGGCTCCATGGGGGATAGAGTCGTCCCTGCGATTCTCTAAGAACTCCTTCCGCAGCTTCAGTGCCTTTCTATTGGGCTATGGAGTCATTTATTAGGCCGAAAACACATAAAAGAAACTAAACAAAAATCTAAAGAACAATATTTACAAACAAGGGAGCCGTCTGAGCCTCAAATAAAACATTTCTTCAGAAAATACCCATTCACTGGGCTGCTGAAAACCTCTTCACTCTCCAGATATTGCAACCCATACGTGTTGTTGGAGAAAATCTCAGAGATCTTGAAGGGGCCAATCCAGAGGGCGTCAAACATGTTGTGTTTGCCTTTATCCTGCCTGGGGGCGTCCCACTTGAGTACCAAATCCCTGATCTCAAACTATTTCTTCCTGACCTTCTTGTCGAAAGCCTGCTTGATCTTTTCCTGATGACTATGAGCTATGGTCCTTACCTGCTCCCTGATCTGTTTCACTTCTACTATCTGATGAATCCTCCTCATCATATAATCTGTTTCTCCTTCGTAATCTTGAAAGAATTTCGCCACAAGTAAGGTGAGCTGAGTAGGAAAAATTGCCTCTGCTCCATAAACTAGCTGAAAAGGAGAAGTGCCCAGAGATTTCTTCATTGTCACATGATCATCCCACATAGCAAACTTCAACTTTGAATCCCATGCCCTTTTGTTGTCTTCCAACAGCCTTTTGATGATCCTTATTAGGCTTTTGTTGGAGGACTCTGCTAAACCATTTCCCTGGGGATACTAGGGGGTGGAGTGAATTAGTGAGATCTAGAACTGCTCACAGAACTTAATTAGAGGCACAGACTTGAAAGAAGCAGCATTATCGGTGACGATCCTGCTAGGACAGCCAAATCTGACTATGATATCCTGTAGGAAGCTGATAATTACTTTATGAGATGCACTTCTGGTGGGGACAACTTCTATCCACTTGGTGAAATAATCTATTGCTGTCAGGACCCATCAATGTTGACCACTTGAGGGAGGGTGAATTTCTCCAATGAAGTCCAGCCCCCACTGCTGAAAAGGTGCTGGAGACACTATAGGCTTTAATGGCAGTGATTTGAGCTGTTGCTTTCCCGAGAACTTTTGACATTTGATACAAGCTCTGATTCCTTTGCAGACATCAGCGAATAAAGTAGGCCAGTAATATCTAGCCCTGAGGATCTTATGAGCTGTGGTCTTCTAGAAATGATTCCCCCCACAAAGGCCTTCATGGAAATCAAACATAACTTTCTGGGCTTCTGGTGGGTTCAAACATCTCAGCAGCATCCCCAAAGGATCTCTCCAGTACAAAACTTGCTCAATGAGACAATACCTGACCGCCTTGAGCTTTAAAGCTCTTGCCCTGCTTTTACCCATTCCATCCGGAGGCTTCAATTCCTGCAGAAAGTACAGAATGTCTCGATACCAGGCACAATCTGCCAGCGATAAGCCATCTTGAGGGCATTGGCTGGGCAGCTCAGCTTGCTGAGTTCCTGAGCGAGTGTTGAGGAAACTAACTCCCTAGGCTTCACAATTGGATTCAACCAGTAGCTTGGCTAGACCTTGCCCCTTAACCAACTTGGTGGGCTTTATTTCCAAGTCAAATTCCAGAATTTTTGCTATCCATTTGCCTCTTCTCCCATCTATGTCTGGCTGTACAAGAATGTCCTTTACGGAAGCTGAAGGAACGTATGTCGTCACCTTCGAATGCAAGACGTAGACCCTGAAAGCTTTGAGGGATTTTACTAAGGCATAGGCCTGCTTCTCCATGATCTCATACCTGGTCTCCGCATCTCTTAATGCCTTGCTGAAGAAAGCGATGGGTTGCTCATGCCCCTTCTCATTTTTTTGTAACAAGACTGCTTCTATTGTATCAAAAGAAGCAAAGGAGAAAATTAGGAATTCTTTGGAATAGTCAGGACTGATCAGCACAGGTTTCTTAGTCAATGCCCTCTTTATTTGGTCAAAATATGCCCTGGGCTCAGCGGTCCATTTCACCTCGTTTCCCTTCATGAGCATGTCCGTGATGTGTTTCACTAGCTCGGCAAAATTTGAGACAAACCTCCTTAGAAAATTAATTTTTCCCAGAAAGGCCTGAATCTCTTTTTTAGACATGGGAAGTGATAAGGTTTCAATTGCCTCCACCCTCCTGGGATCAATTCTCACTCCCTCTGCTAATACTATATGGCCCAACAACTTCCCTTCCTGCATAGCAAACAACGATTTCTTGGGGTTTTGGGATAGACCGAAACTCTGACATTTCATGAAAACTTTCCTCAAGTGGCAGCGGTGTTCCTTGTCTGAACTGGAAAAGACCATGATGTCATCGAGATAGATCACCACGAACCGGTCCTTCTCCCCGATGAAGGCTATATCCATGGCTCGCTGAAATGTCGCTCCTACATTCATAAGTCCAAATGGCATCTTGGCGTACATGAATGTGCCCCAAGGAGTGGTGAAGGCTGTTTTCTCCCTGTCCTCAGGCATGACTGATATCTGATTATAGCCAGAAAACCCATCGATCATGGATATTCTAGATGCACCAGTTACCTTCTGCAATATGTGTTCCATGTTGGGTAGGAGATAATTATCTTTCCTTGAGCTCCTGTTCAGGTTCCTGAAGTTGACACAAAGCCTTATTTCTCCACTTTTCTTTCTTACCGAGACCAAATTGGTCACCCATTCGGAATATCTTAAGGGGATGATGATCTGGGCCTCTAACAACTTCTTCACTTCTTTCTCCATGACAGGCAGCAACAAGGGATTTATCTGTCTTAGCTTCTGCCTAAATGGCTTAGCCTCTTCCTTCAGTGGGATCTTGTATTCAATGACTGATGTGTCATATGTCTTGAGGTCTTCGTATGTCCATGCAAACACATTGGCGAACTCTCTCAGCAACTGCGTATATTCGGCCCTCTGTTCTATGGTCAAACTGCTTGACAATTTGACGAACCTAGGCTCCTCCTGTGATCCAATGTTGCATTCAGCTGTATCAACACTTTCATATGAAGCTCTACCCTTTACTGCCACATTGTTCCCATCGAACAACCTTTCCAATGGGATTAGTCCTCTTGGAATGTGATTGCTAGGTAGCTGAATAATCTGGTGGTTAGCAATTTTGTTTAAAAACACCTCAGGGCGAGGGCCACCTTCTGTGTTAGGATCCTGATCGATGTGCAGTGCAGAAAATTCATCAACGGAACGGAGAAATCTTTCAATTTCCTGATCATCTTCGAATACCTTCCAATGCTTGACATTATCCGGTACAGAGGGCCTATATATTATTTCAACATCAGAGCTGACTATAGATGGCAGAGAAACCTTGAGCAAGCTAGCTGAGACAGCTAAAGAATCGGCCACAGCATTATCCTCTCTCAGAATAAAAGAGATATTGAAAGCTGAGAAGAAATTGTCAATTAGGTCCCACACTTCATTTCTGTAATTTCTGAGTCGAGAGTGCTTAGCCTGATAAGTGCTTCTGACCTGTTGGACCACCAACTCTGCATCTCCGAACACTGCTATCTCCTGAATTTCCATTTCCCTTGCAGCTCTTAACCCTAGAACAAGGGCTTCATACTCTACCACATTGTTTGTGGTTTCAAATTCTAATTTGTATGACAGAGATACAGTTTCCTGGGTAGGTGACACAAAAAACACCCCAACACCAGCGCCTTCTCGGGAACAGGCTCCATCAAAAAACATTTTCCAAACTTGGGTGATGGGAGGAGGAAGTTCACGAGGAGAAGTGGGCTGCTTTCTGAGTTTGAGAGGAGGCTCGGGGGCATGGGCGAGTTGTAGTAAACTGGAGCCTAAATCAGTGTCCAAGGCGAATATGGGATGATTGGTAGGGTTGGCCTCATCACTGATTATATATGCCAGCTGGGCTTCTCTGTATAGCCTTCTATGCTCTCCTCCAAACACTGGAATAGTAGCATACGTGAGGTCCATCTGCAGGGTTCCTCCCAGTCTCTTTATCCAAGATCTTGATAACAACATACCAAACTTGTGGGGGACATTGGCCACTACAATGTCCATGACCACACTTTTCATGGGCAGTTGAAACAAGGTCATGACTAGGTCTTTGATAACTCCTAGACATTGAACTTTTCGGGAGTCAAAGGAATAGAGATTGTGATAGGCTCGGGTGACTTATAGTCCTAACTCTTCCATGACAGTCTTGGGCATGAGGTTGTGAGAAGCCCCCGAATCCATCAAGAAATTGTGCAATACCTTGTCATGTATGTTCAAGGAGGTGTAGAAGGGAGGGGATGAGTCATTTCTGTCTTCTACCATAGGACCTAGGATAACTGCAGGCTTTTTATCTTGGAGGTTTATGGAGTCTGTGGGAAGGCATAAGGCTTCGGACTGCAAAATCTCATAGAAGCGTTTTTTGAATTCTTCATGTTTGATTAGCTCGGTGAGGGGCACAGGGATCCTGATATTTTGTATTTCATGCTCGAAATTAAAAGAAGATGGGAGCTTTGGGATTTCTCTTATTTCAGGAACACGACTCTGGATAATGGGAGAGAGGGGTTGGGTCTTCTTACCTCTGTGATTGTCTGCTGATTCATTAGCATGCTTCTCTGTTCTAGTGAGCTTCTCAGGGGTATCAGGTGCTACTGCCTTCTTCTGGGATCTCAGGTCATACCTGCCTTGGCGGCTGCTAGTCTTGTTTTCCTTGCTCAACTCATTTAGCTGGCTGTCCATGAGAGATTCCTCATATGCTGATTGGGTGAGATGGGGAAAAGGAGGAGTGTCCCTGAAGTAATGGATTTCAGGATCCAGCTCATCTATTTCCCCTTCTTCCCCCTTGGCCACAAAGTTGTTTTAAAAAAGGGCTTGAATCTTCTGGTCCTCTCTGTCTCTTCCCTTCTCTCTTTGCACATTTGTGGGAGTAAAATTGTTTGGCCTCTTGAAGCCTCCTTTATTTTCGGTGTTCTGAGGGCCCTTGTACATTTGCCTCCCTTCCACCCTCATTCTCTCCATCTTTGCAGACAGAGACTTCACCATCTTGGTCAGTTCATCCACTTGAGGGTGAGTCCCCATTGGTCCAGAAGTTGAGGCTTCCGACCTTCCCTTTCTCCTGTCTGCATCGGCCTTGTTTCTCAATCTGTCAGCTGTTAATACATTGGATTCCACTTCTATGGCCGCGTCTTGCATTTGAGGTAAGGTGGTGGCTCTTATTTCTCTCAACAAAGGGCAGAAATCGGGGCCGAACGCGCTAGCATACAAAATCTTAGCTGAATCTTTTGAAGGCTTTATCTCGGCGGGGATTTTGTTATACATCTTATTAAATCTCTTGGAGAAGTCAGAGACAGACTCTCTTTCCATTTTCTTCAGAGACCCGAACTCTGTCATGTAATACATGAAATCCTTCCTATCTCCCGACTACCTTGGGAAAACACTATCTAGAGCTTCAATCCCGACAATAGATCCTGGAGCCAATCCTCTAAACCATTTCCTCACTCACCATCCAAGCTCTGGACGAAGACTCTCATCCAGACATCTTCATTTTCAATGTTGAGGTTGTCCGCATAACTGTAGAAAGCAGCCAGGTGCTCTTCGGCAGTTATGTCTCCTTCCCTAGTGAACTTGGGCATATATTTCAAGTAATCCCAAGCAGGGAGAGGATTCATAGGATGGGGTAGGACTAAAAGAGCATATCTGGCAGCGACTATGGAATCCATTCTATTCAGAGGGGGATTAGCACCGGCCATAGGAATATTGGGTGGAGGAGAGCTGGGAGGAGAAGGAGTTCGTGAATGGGCTACTGGGAATGAGTCCCGAAGTGGAGTGGGAAACAAGAGGGGATTTAAGGAAAAGGCTAACGAGCTCAAGTCAGTAGGTGTTTTTCTTTGTACAAGAGTGGTAAATATAGGGGTGGGGAAATCTTCTGTAGTTCCGAGTCTATGCCAAGGCACAGTTTCAGGGGAGAGGGGAGTGACAAATTCTTGTCCCTCCGGTCCCAGACTAGGAGAGGAAAACTCAACAGGAACACTCCCGAAATTTAGGAAATGGGAAACTCCAGAAACGGGTCTGTCAAGAAACTAAGGAGGAGAAGAAGGAGTTCCCACAAAAGGATATGATGGGTTACCTGGTTTGGTGGTGGACGCTTCTTCTTCCGAGGCCTTCCCCTTTCTGAGCATTGCTTCTGGATTTGTTTCAGGCGTAGCTAGAGGAAACTGTGGATGAGACCGCGTATGCCTGCCTCTGAAAGCCACAATTAATAGAGCAGGTTCTCCGCAGCAGAGTCATCACAATGGAGTCACCAGGTGCACAACAACAATCTCGATAATTCTGATATCTGATGCACCTTCAGAATCAGTTAATCGTTGTCGTTCAATCTTGGGGAAAATATTCAACTTCGTCCCCGGTAATGGCGCCAAAAATATTAATGTCGGAAGTCACTCCTAGATTGCAGCAGGAGCAGAGCCCGACACCCATCAGTTTAATTTCACAATTTGTTTATAGAGGGATGATCAGATGGAAGTAAACTCGGAACAATATCGTCTCAACTCTGAAACTAGGCCAGGCATGCATGAGCAAGTGAGGTCTAAGATAAACTTCAAACAGTGAGTTGTAATAAGGGTGAGCAGAGGGAAGACTTGTATGAGAAGAGTGCGAGGGTATGTCATAAACATCAGGTTCGTAATGGACTAGAGAAGAAAGCATCCAAACACAAGATCCTCTTATATTCAAACACATAAGACTAGGGAATACAATAATGCAACGACAAATCCTTTATCATAACATAACTGTAAAAATTCATGCGAATCATTCAATCATGAACTCTCTGGTATGAGATGAAGACATAGACGGAGTAAAGAAACTGTTTGTCATAAAACTAAAAATCTCAGATACAGATGCACAACCCGGAAACCAGAGCGGTTGTTGAAACTTTACAATCGAGAGCTTTGCTCTACCATCGATGCTTTTCCAAAATACAAAACCGAGTCTATATACCCAGGAAAATTCACCTCACAGAGGCGTGCACAGTCACTCCAAGCTTGGTGTCCCTTCAGTCAAACTCGTACCAATATCTTTCTTTAAATTCCACCTTAACTACGCATGGCTCCTGTAAGGAGGGTAGCTGAACCATGAAGTGCTCGGCTAGCGTGCACAGCCTTCTCTATCGAGTCGAGGACTTTGGCACGGCTTCGTTGAGAGAATCGGTACGCAGGACCTCTGTGAGCAGGCGGCTCACCAGACCCTCCAGTCCCCTCATTTAATGAACGAAGGGAGGTTTCAACCACCCTCTCTTGCCCTCATTTACTTCAATACTAGTAACAGTATTAAGATTAGGTCCGATGGCGCCTAGATATCGTGATGATTCCCTCTGCAACTGAACTTGGCGCCTTGGCCTTCTTTATGCAGCTCTTTCCTCTCCCCAAGTGACCATGGGCTGTGACCATATGCTTTCGGCGTTCACGAATATGAAAGGGCTAACCTCCGCTGATTGAAATCGCGATGAGCGATATGCCGAAATGGCTCAATCTGTCACCATGCATCCCTCTAGATCTGACAACCCTTAGCTCTCTCAATGATACCGTGGGCCCCGGTCCGGGATCCTCTCGGCACCTCGCGCATCGGAAAATAACGGAGCTGCTTTTTTGCGTGTTGGAGTCGCGATGGGTGAAACGTCGAGACGACGCTATTTGCTGCTAGGTGTCCCCTCTGGATGGACGGCTGAAAATGCTTTGTGAAGTTGCGGGCCCCGACTTCTATGCTTTCGGTGCTATCAGGGTTCGGGGTTTCACGATATTTAACAACACGAAACTCTTACCCCATGAACTCCCGAACGCTGAAACACCGATGCGGCCGGATCTTGCGACACGCGTCACTGGATCAGACGACCCAAATTCAGCCTTGAAATATAAGGGCTTCCTTTGGTGTTATCTGTCGGGTAACTTAGTAACCCCGAGATCCCGATGACTGTTGATCTACTCCGTGGATGGGTCTTAGCGGTTGACATCAAACCTTGCCCGCTCGCTTCACTTGTAACTGGAAAGTTGGCCCTTCCACTGCTGCACTTGGGCATTTCGTGTGCAATCTACAGGCCTGGTGCTTCTGCGCCTAATGACAAAAATAATCGCTAACAGGTCCATTACCCAAACCTGGGTTCTCCAACTTCTCATGGCCATAACTCTCTAACTGAGAGGAGTTGTATGGTGTTACACATACCACTGGAAATGTAATGACATGTACTATACATCTCAAATAGTCTTACCTTCAAATATATTAAAACTCATACCATTATACATGAAACAACCTTGGGTCCATTACCCAAACCTTTGTGCTACTGAAATTCGCTACCAGAATTTCTCCAAGGGTTGACATCAATCAATAAGGGTTGGCATCAATCTACAATATCAGTCTCCAATGGTTGACATCAATGAAAACCACCAATCCATACCAACTGTCCATCAACCTAAGCCAACTGTCTGACAATCTCCCCCTTTGGCATTGATGACAAAACCAACACCGATGGAAACACTTAGTCATGATAACATTCATGCTTATACTCCTCATCAATGTTTCTATCTCTCCGCCTTTGACATCAATGGCAAAGGGTATCTCCCTTTGGGGTTTCTCCCCCTGATCGAACTCTCCTTGGGGTTGCTCCCACTGTCTACATTCCTCTATGCTCTCTCTCCAAGCATTTCTATCCTGCATCTGATAAATATGTCCCCCTTTATCATCAATGGCAAAGGTATCTTTCCATCTGGGGCTGATCCCCCTAACTGAACTGTCCTTGAGGATACTCTCCCTGACTGAACTCTTCCTGAAACTGATCTTCCAACCTGAACTGTCCTCTTTATGGTGCTTCCTCATGTAGATCTAAGACATATAGGATAAGCATTCAAAAGAATTTATTTTGGAGTAGAAATTACTCCGAGTCTCTAGCGAAGATACTCAAAGGCTTCCCGTGGAAGTGGTTTTGCAAAGATGTCTGCCACTTGTTCTTTTGTGCCCACATATTCAACTCTGATGTTCTTCTCTACAACCTGTTCCCATATAAAATGACACTTGATTGGAATGTGCTTTGTCTTGGAGTGCATCACCAGTTTCTTTGAGATACTGATGGCACTTGTATTATCACAATAGATTGGAATGGGCTTATCATACTCAACCTGTATATTTTTCAGAGTTTGTTTCATCCACAGAACCTATGTACAACATGTTGTTGCTGCAATATACTCTGCCTTGGCTGTAGATAAGGATACTGATGATTGTTTCTTGCTTAACCATGATACTAAACACTCACCCAAGTAGAATGTTGTTCCACTGGTGCTCTATCGGCCATCAATGCAACCTGCCCAATCTGCATCTGTGTAGGCAATAAGTGATAGATCCTTTCCTTTTGGATACCATAATCCAAACTCTTCTGTTCCTTTGAGATATTTGAAAATCCTCTTTACTGCTAATACATGTGATTCCTTTGGTGTTGCTTGAAATCGTGCCACCTATCCAACTACCTCATTACATCTGGCTTAGATGTTGTCACATATAGTAAGATACTAATCATTGACCTGTATTTCCTCTGGTCTGTAGACTTTGAATCATCATCTTTGCTCAACTTGCAACTGGTTTGCATATGAGTGGTAACTAGTTTGCAATTTTCCATTCCGAATCTCTTTAGCATTTCTATGATATACTTAGTTTGAGAAATAAAAATTCCTTGGTTGCTTTGACATATCTGAAGACCCGAAAAGAAGGATAGTTCTCCAAGTAATGACATTTAAAATTCATTCTGCATATCCTTTGCAAATTTTTGGCTTAACCTGTCATCAGTACTTCCAAAACAATATCATCAACATAAATTTCAATTAATAAAATACTACCTTGAGTTACGTTGATGTAGAGGTTGTTGTCTGCGCTTCCTTTCCATAGTTCGTAGGGAGTTTTGTCATTGTTGTTTTTGAGCATTACTCTCTTTTGAATGTGAAATGTTGTATGCACTGCATGTGTCCAAAAAATATCTATCAATTTGGAATCCATTAGCATTGTTCGAGCCATTTCCTATGTAATTATCATCCATTATGATAATGTTCCTTTGTCTTTGAACCACTCTCTAAACCAATCTATGAATCCATGCTCTCGTCCATTGTCATATATCTGTCCAAACCTGCTAAGTGTTCTTACGAATCCATCTCTGTTCATACTGTCCAAGACTCTACATGCGCAACTGTCCATAATGATGACCTATTTATCACTATACTATCATGAAGTCTTGATTAATCTATCAAACACTACTTCTGCTAACTGACTGCTTTGAATTTGTCTTCTCATACTCTGCAAAATGCTCGAAGGATGGTTCTTTGGTTTATCACAGCTATCGCATAGACTTCCTCTGTCTAATATTCATAATACTTGGGAGTCTCTAAGTTGGATGGCTCAAAAGAATTCCCGCTCTGATGTGTATTCATCATCATCTTCATTGGTAGACTCATCATCATCTTCATTGGTAGATTCATCATCATCTTCATTGGTAGATTCATTATCTCTCTGAGCTCTGACTTCTTTTTTTCTATCTGTGGATTCATCTTTCACTACAATGCCTGAAAGTACAATCTCTTGATCTTGTTCCTTATTTACCTGTCCTTCCTTTCTTTCAGTTATTTTCCAAACCTTTCTGTATCTGACATCTTTCTTTTTCTCTATAGAATTTTTTTCATCTTGTTTTATTTCCAATCTTGTGATCTCTGGTACCTGGTCTTTGTTCACCCGTTCTTCTTATTTTCTTATCCATACTTTCTTATATCTGATATCAATGTTCTCTTCCATGGAAGTATCGATCATGCTTCTACAATCACTGGCTATGTGTCCATAGTTATGACATTTATAACACTCAATGTTACGTGCGTCCACATAGGCACTTCTTACTTGAACATTTCTTTTATAATCCCTGCAATCTGCAACCTTATGTCCAAAATTAGTACAATAAAAACAATGACCATAAAATAAATTTGCATACCTGGGAGTAAATGATATTATTTATGGTGTAGTGCTTTTGAATTTCTGCCTTGACTGATCATGATCATGATTGAAGCTTCTTTGTGGCTTGAACATGGATGGTCTTCTTGAAGATGTATCTTCAATAGTTTTCTTAGATTTTGGTTGACCATGATTCCTTCCTTTGAGTACTTCTTCATAACTCTTTCTAT
>ML816227.1:133715-144232 GCA_009831015.1 Picea engelmannii | reverse complement strand
GACAACTTCTTCTTCAAGCTTCTCTACCTCTTCTTCTTTCTTCATTATCTGAGACTTCATGACTTCTTTTGTTCTTTTCGCTTCTTCAAGATGAATTTTTAATGTGATTATTTCTTCTTCAAGTCCTTTCTCTTCTTGACCAAGCTCTGCCTCAAGATGGCTTAGATCGTTAATTCTTTCCTTAAGATGATTTGTCAATATCTTCTCTCTCATTTCGGTTTCTTCCTTCTGTGCTTCTATGTTGGCTTCCAAATACTTATTTTGATATTCAATATTTTCTTCGATCTTTCTGGCTTCTTCTAGCTGAGTTATTAAGTTCTCGATGACTTGTTGGGATTCTTAAAAAATGTGAACACTTTCCTTTTGTTTCATCAATTCTTTCTTGAGTGACTTATTTTCTTCTCTTAGTTCATCTAAATCACTAATCAATTCTGCTTCATAATTGTCTTCCTTTTCAATTAGTTTTTCTGTCTCATTTCCTTCATGGCATTCTATTTCAATATTTCCACGTTTTTCACAATTAAAGAAAAACAACATACCTCTGGTGATTATGTACTCTTCATCTTCTGAATTTGTTTGACATGGTGAACATAATTCTTTGGATTTGTATCTGCATCTTCTTTGGCATTTTCTGAATCTGCGATGGGTGAAGAATATATGTCATGTAACTTATCCCAAAGTTCTTTTGCTGATGAAAATTTACGAACCTTTTCTCTTACCGGTTTAGGTAATCCTTCCTAGATGAAATCCATTGCTATTTTGTTATTCTTCTTCAATTCCTTCTTGGTTGCAATGTTTTCCCCTTTTGAACTATCATATCCTATAACAATTGATAGCCAAATATAATGTCCCTGTGCCTGTAAAAATACTTTCGTCCTTATGCTCCACATCTCATACTTAAAACCACTCTGACCATTAAACATCGGTAGTCCATTCTCAGAATAATCCATGATCTCATTCCAGTGGTTAAATTGTTTCCTGAAGGAACCGACTCTGATACCAATTGTTGGATTATTGAGAGGGGGGGTGAATCAGTAATAGAGCAATTCAATCCTTTTTAACCACAATATGCAAGTGTTATATCAATGTAGTATTATCATACAATAGTTGTAGAGTAAATAAACAATGAAAAAATGAGCAATCATACACATACACAATACACCAGTGTTTTTACGTGGAAACCCAAAGTGGGAGAAAACCACATAATGCTTTTTCTTATATGTCTTTAAGAATTACATTCATTGGAAGCACCAACTTCCTTTGTTTTCCAACTGCAACTGGAAGGAGGCTCCAACCCCCTAATTTCTCAGGCTACAACCTGAGGGAAGCTCCAACTTCCAAATTCTCTGGCTACAACCAGAAGGAGGCTATGACCCCCTATGTTCTTTGTCTACAACAACCTGTCCTTGCTCCGTCTAACCACCCTGACGTATAAGTAGAATGATGGAACCACTATCACACTATCACTGTGAGATATACTGCTGTAACCCTGTACCAATCAACCTGGACCAAACAACCTATACCAATAACCTGAACTATGCATCAACCATGCATCAACCTGTACCTCAACCTGTGATCAATCTGTACCATAAACAAGTGCATCAACCATGCACCAACCTGTACCAAACAACCTGTAATCAACCTGTACCATAAACAAATGCATCAACCATGTATCAAGTATGTTCCAATCATGTATCAAATACTCATCAACTATGACCCATCACTACTCATCAACTATGACTCATCAATATGTACCAACATCATCAACTATACACCTCATGTATGTGCCAACTCATCAACTACTTGTCTCAACCATGTACCCAACATGTACCTCAACCAAAATCCCTCATCAATTTCATCATCCAAATCTGATTTGTAACTCTGTAATAGACTTGGTGTATAAGATCACATACCTGCAAACCTTCCTTAACTTTAACAACAAGAGACTAGAATTTTCATCAAACTTTACTTTAGTCTCACATTACTAGTTTTGGATTAGTCAACAACCCTAACTTGAAATAATCATAACTATGTACCTATAATGAATAAAGGTCTGGAAATAGTAAACAATTTTCTTCAGTGTGTTTTATGCAATTGCTCCAGGTGTCACTACTTAGAACCTCTCATAAAAGAATTTATAGCAAAAATGACATACCTTGTTGAATTCTGGCTTATTCTAGAGAGCGAACTTGTAGAGCATGCCCCACATAGAATATTTGTTGTATTGATCTAAAAATTATACACAAAATACTATAGAATGTACTCTAACCAACACATTTGGTCTTACTGAATTTGGATATGTTATGAAGAAGTTATGGCATTTTTACCCGAAACACATGTTTTAAACTAGTTTCAGGACTAGCCACAAACCCTATTTTCCATGGAGTGTAACTCCAAAAGTAAAACGACCCACAAGCTGAAATTTGTACCACAACTACTTGGATATGTTTCCTCAATGACCTACCAATTTCACGGTCTTAATCATTCTAGAAAAAAATTTATTGCGAAAATGGTGAGATGACTTGTAAATAACATACCTTAGAAAGCATCATCAAAAGAATTTATCCTCCCTTGAATTTTGGCCTTCTTTACTTCACATTCCCTCTGAGATTAGGATTAGATATCCTTTGGTTACCTCATTCACTTTTAGATATTCAATATGCTCAAGTGTGATTAAAATGAGAGAGACTTTCCTCTTATTTGTACTTTCATGTAGCTTCCTCAAGGGGTTACCTTTTAACCATCTTAACCCACTTTCATTATTTTAGGGTTAACCCACTTTCAATATTTTAGGGTTAACCCACTTGTCAACTTAGTAATTTCTCCATTAAATTTATTATTTAAATAATTTATTTTGTATTCACTTTGACTTATAGTACACTCATCATTTCACTTTATTATTTACCTTCTAAAATATCTTAAACCACTTTCACTACTTTGACCTTTTGGGGCTTCTAAATGACTCATGAGGGTTCTCCAACTTCACATGGCCATAACTCTCTAACCGTGAGAAGTTATGTGACATTACACATACCATTGGAAATGGCATGACATGTAATATCCATCTAGAATAGTCTTTCCTGCAAATATATCAAAACTCATACCATTATCCATCAAACAAACTTGGGTCCATTACCCAAACCTGGGTTCTCCAACTTCTCATGGTCACAACTCTCAAACCGTGAGGAGTTATGTGACGTTACACATACCACCAGAAATAGAATGACATGTACTATACATATAGAATAGTATTACCTTCAAATATATTAAAACTCCTACCATCATACATGAAACAACCTTGGGTCCATTACCCAAACCTTTGTGCTACCAGAATTCGCTATCGGACTTTCTCCAAGGGTTGGCATCAATCACTAAGGGTTGACATCAATCTACAATATCACTATCCAATGGTTGACATCAATGACAACCAACAATCCATACCAACTTTCAATCAACCTAAGCCAACTGTTTGACAATGCGTTCTCTATAGGTTTGGAAGGAGTATAAGTTTTTGCATAAACCTTTTCTAAGTGAGAAAATAATAATAGTCATTTTTTCCCTCTTTGTCACAATTTTTGAATCACAAAAAAATATATTTTTCAATAAAAAATTATGCTAATTTATGTTAGGATATTTAGACACTTATGTATCAACTTGGTCTAATGTGTCTTTAGGTAAAAGTGTGTTTCTTTAGTATGCATTAGTATGCATTTGTAGTTATGTAATTCGATGGTCATGATATGTTCTAGACATAGAGTGATCCGATGGCACATATTTTCCTCGATATTAATGACTACATTGATCCATGGCTTAACACCTGATTGGTCCATGATCTCTATTTAAATAGCATGGAGGATCATTTGTCGATGATCGATTGTGAGAAACTGTTTTGTAAAATATTTTTCTTTTGCATTAATTTATTGCCTCAAGTGGCCTCGATGGTTGGGGCTATTGATTGTTTCCCTCTTCGAGGGTTTTAACCACATAAAAAATTTCCTCAAGTGGCCAACATTTTGAAGAAAACAATAACTAGAATTAATGGAGCAACACAATGATTCAACAATATAGTACACCAACTCAAATCATTCTCATTAACAAGATTTTTTTTTATACATGTCCAAGGGCTATCAGATGAAATGATTAGCTCCTAAAATCACCCAACAATCTCTCCATGAATCACTCAACCAATATTATCTCATTCTCAAATAAACCTTCGAGATATAAAAATAATAACAATAATATATATAGAATAAGAATCAAATGAGTCATCCTCGGATGGGGTGCTAGTGGAATCCCCGTGGCAAAGAATGGGACTGGACGCAATGCAGAGCCACACGCAGGCACGTGACCGCCCCGTGCAGCAGGGCAAGGCTGTCCTGGGGAGTTAAGGCGAATAAATTGGATATGAGGGGCGAGGTCAGGGGCATTAATGCCACCCTTTGCTTCCCCTCTATCTGTATCATGGCTTGGCTCGTTGCATTTGTTATTCCACCCTGCTTGCGTTTGGAAGGGCTCCTCCCTTCACGACGCAAGCATAACCAGGCTTGCTCTGAATTTTGGTCCACAGGCTATCTGCAATTCTGGCTCCTTGCTCCACGCTCTGAATCCCGTCCACTTGCACCCATGAGAGAACGCATAAGAGGGAAGCCCAAGCGGGGCTCACCATGGAAGCCCCGCAGACCATCTCTCTCGCCGTCGACCTCCCCGATTACAGGCTCTTCTACCCATCCCCCATTTCTGTCTCCAGGCGCCACCCCGCCTCCTGCGCAGACCAAACTTCGTAGACATTCGGCCACCTCGCCTCCTAAGCAGTCTCCGCTCCCACGTGCCATGGCCACCATCCCGCGCGGAACGCCTCCGACTCCCCGCTGTCCTCAGGACCCCCGGATGCAATTCTTTGTGACCATGTCCTTCCCTGGCTCCTCGAGTACCTGGCGAAGTGAACCACGGGCTTTCAGAGCAGCCAAACGACTGCGTCTCCACCAGGCGACCCACCCCGACAGCGAAAATTTCAAAGAAAGACTGGGCATCCTATACGACCTAGTCTTCGAGCTCAGAAGAGAGGTGGCGGACCTCAAGTTTCGGTTGCAAGCCACTGAAGACAATGTGGCCACCTTTCTACAGATCCTCTCGACCATGTAAATGGAGCTCTCCTTGGACCCTATTGGCATCACACCGGGGGGGGGAAATTGACACAGAGATAGATGACATGCTGCGACCAGCAACAGTGAGGCAGAAGGAAGCGGAGCACAGCGGACCACCTGAGCACATGGAAAGAGAGGAGCGCAGGGAGCAATGTGGGGACGATTAGCTGATCAACGCCGCGACAGAACCATGGGCAGAGGACCTCATCGCCGCGTGGCTGGGCTTTTCGCCAGGTGTCTAGCTCTCTGTTGTTGTCTCTATGCTAGGTGGCTTTTAGTTTGAACTTTGTCTGTTTTAAAACTCAGCAACTGTCTAAGACTGGTGACTTGGAAGCTGGTTGGACTGGTTTCCCCTCTGTTGGGGCAGTCCAGTAACTACAACTCGTTTCTTTTTGTATTTTGGAACCTCTTTTCAGCCATAGCAGGCACCACACTTAATATAACTTTCTTACTTACAAAAAAAAAAGAATCAAATGAGTCATTAACCCAACATTTCTCCCCCATAATGATCATTTGGAAAGATTCCATGAAAATATCTGCAACTTGTTCATCTGTAACTTGGGAGATTATTTGGGAGAGCCTTCATGAAAATATCTGCAAATTGCTCATATGTACCACTGTACATAGTCTCGATCACTCCTTGCTTAACCAGATCTCAAACAAAATGATATTGTATATCAATGTGCTTTATCTTCTTGTGAAAAATTGGATTCCTAAACATCTGAATAGCACTTTGATTATCACAAATCAACTATGTAGGTTGTTCCTGCTGCTCATGTAGATCCTTCAAAATTCTTCTTAACCACATTGCTTCACAAGCTATTGTTGTTGTTGCTTTGTACTCTACTTTTTTTGTGGAGAGAGAAAATGAAGGTTGCTTTTTAATACTCCAAGCAACTATTGTTGAACCCATGCTAAATGTATGCCCTAAATTTGATTTTTTGTCATCCATGCAACCTGCCCAATTTGAATTTGTATAGCCAATCATTCTGAAATTCTTTGTGGATATGTATACGAAACCATAACCAATTGTACCACATAAATACCTATAATTGTTTTAGTTGTTTTCCAGTGTATTTCTCGAGGATCTGACATAAATCTCGATACCATGTTGACTGCAAAAGATATATCTGGTTGAGTTGTATTTAAGTAGATCAAACTTCCAACCAATTGATGATATAGACTAGAATCAATTGGATTGGATTCATCATGTTTGTATAACTTCAACCAAACTTCCAAAGGATTTGCGACTGGCTTGCAACTCAACATATTGAACTTCTTCAAAATATCCCAAGTATACTAGGCTTGTGACATGAAAGTACTATATTCCTTCTGTCATACTTCAATGCCCAACAAATAATGCAACTCACCAAGATCTGTCATCTCAAATTCAACAATCATATGTGACTTAAACTTTTGAAACAATTCAAAATTGTTCCCCGTGTAGATCAAATCATCAACATATAATGCAACAATTAGAATATATTGACCTGACTGAAGAATATAGAGGTTGGGTTCATAATAAATATTAATAAGTCCATGATCCTGAAAATACTTATCAATCCTTGAATACCAAGCTCTTGGTGCTTGTTTAAGACCATACAAATCCTTCTTCAACTTGTAAACTCAATCTTCTTTACCTTGCATTTCAAAACCTTTAGGATACTCTACATAAATTTCTTTATCCACATAACCATTTAAGAAAGCTAATTTGACATTCATATGACAAATTGTCCACTTATATTGTGCAGCCAATACAAGTACCATCCAGATTGTGTCCAACTTTTCCATTGGAACAAAGGTTTGTATATAATCAATGCCTTCCTTCTGTGCATAACCTTTAGCAACTAAAAGGGATTTATTTTTATCAATTGTACCATCTGATTTATACTTAGTCTTATACACCCATTTGGTCCCAATTACATCTTTCCCTTTAGGTAAAATAACCAAGTCCCATGTATCATTTTTCACCAAGGCATTAAGCTCTTCTTCCATTGCTTCATTCCATTCATTCATTTTTTATGATTTTKCATAACTATTTGGTTCATCCATCTTCATTACCTTAGCCATAAGAKAAAAATTCACAATRCAACTTTGTGATCTAGTATCTCTTTTCTCAAAATTTATATCCAACATATTACTTAYAGAATGACCTCTGATTATCCACTTATGCTTCTTCTTGACTTCATCTATCTTAGAGCTAGATCCATCACCAATTACTACTTCATCCTTTCTTAATTCTATATGTACATGTTCTCGCTGATAAATTCCATGTTCATCAAACATAAAATCTCTACTTATTATAATCTTCTTTGTTTTAGGATCAAACAACCTCTAACTTCTCGTTTATGTACTATACCTAATGAAAATACACTTAATGCTTTTATCATCCAACTTTCTCCTTTTTTCTTTAGGAACACATGCATATGCAATACATCCAATTATTCTCATATGTGCATCACTAAGTTTGTACCCTGACCATGCTTCCTGTAGAGTCAAGTCCAATACAACCTGTTGGTCTTGAGATTAAACTTAAGGCTCAAAGGATAATGTCAGGCATCAGGAAAGTTTTTGAGAGTTTGTTTTAAAATGCTTTTTCTACCTCAATTACATGAGAAAATTTCCTTAATGAAATTAACCGTGTAGTAGCACAGAGGCCGTATCGCATATCTGAGTCAAAATCAAAATAATAAATGAAGTGAAGGAAAATTAAAAAACTGTGAAACAAAGCAAGGCATCAATTACAAAATAGTCCCACCTTGTTGCAGTAGAAGAAAATAGATTATTATAACCTTGAATAAAGTGTAAAAGTACAATAACTCACACAGCAAGCAGGTCTTGTAATACTCACAGTAAATACAAAGGAAAAGTTGCTTACTCAATAAATTACTGATGAAATAAGATTACAGTAGTTGTACTAAATTGGAATCAAACATTTATTCAGGAATACATAAAGAAAATTGAGAAATGGAAGACAAAGAAACACATAATCTAGATTTTAACAAAACTTGGAATCTCTGTCTGCACTTGTATTAATACTCTATAAGGAGAGTTTTCTCTGTTACAATCGACAAAAGCAGCTTGAAATAAGTCTTCAATCTATGCATTTATATTTAATGGTCTCAACCTAATGGTTGGAATTCTCATAATTTAGAAGTGGTAAATATTACTGTTATCCCCGATATCTAGGGATAACTAGGAGATCATGTCTTGAGGCCCACAGGTCCTAGACATGAAGTACCGAGAGTAGGATTGACCTGAGCATGGCCCTGGAGGGCCCATTCTTCTTTTTTCGCCAGACTTGTCCTGTTAGCAGCACCAGCTTCCATCACCATCAGCTTGGACTTGCATCAGAGAGGACTCTTTCTCCATGAGGTAATTGGTCCAAGGTATCATGGTATGTGTCATGTTTGATCATTATAACCTTATTATATATGCATTAGGTTCCTTTCATTTCTGATGACTGCTTGGATCTTACACTAATCCACTTGACCATTGTTGGGGCGATTAATGGGGTGACTTACCAAGCTTGTATTCATGGGTTTTGGTTAGCCACCAAAGGGGATTTGTAGAGCCATCGTCCGCTCCCACCATTATATCCTTTTACATCTTATCTCCCATTCATCCATCCCATTCCCCTAGTCCGGTCATTAGGATGACCTTTTGGGGTTACACTTTGTCTTGTGGGAAGAACGGGCTAAAGGCCCAGGGGGTAAAAGCAGCTGGTAAAAGATAAAAGCCATAAGAAATGAAACCTGGAGATGCTTCGCCCAGGGATCCCCGAGAAGGCAATAAAAGGCCTCTCAATAAGAAACTGAAGGGACCCTAAGAAAAATAATAAAACAAGACCTAACCAAGAGGATGGGAGGTCTCATCACGAGCCGACCCATTATGTTCATAAGTATCTAGCAGTATGACATTGCCATCATCTGGTCACCACGCCAGGGTAGTGACCTTTGGTTGCATGGCCAAGGGAAAGGGGGTCTCATCACGAACCAGCCTTATCATTTCTGCAAAGATACCAGTGGGTAACACTGTCAGCTCTGGTCACCATGCCAAGGCAGTGTCCTCTGGTCAAACCTTGAAGTAAAAAAGAAAGAAAAGAATAAATGAAAAAATAAAGGCAATAAAGGGGCTTGGAAAAAATGCATCCATGACAGGTACAACTCACCTCCTACAAAGGCACCCACAGACAACACCTGCCCTTGGTATTACTGTGATTGGACATCCCTAGACCATACCACCTCATAAAACATGGCTTGAATGATCCTCTGAGGAAACTTTCCTTCTCTTCTGGGTATCAGCCCAACAGGTTATTCTGTCGGTTTTCTTCAGCTTTGTATAGTAGATCTGTGTAATATCTTTGAGCTCTTAGATGATATGCTAGGGATTTCATGAATGTATCTGACAAATTTAATGATGAAATATGATTGACAATGCTATGATCCCGAGGACTGATGAGCCCATGAAGGGCGTAGTCTTTGATGTACAGGACCATACCCGACGGACAGGTGCCAGAGGACCGCTACACATGGGGATATGATTAGCTTGGACCTCCATGGGGCTGAAGAGCCGATCAGATGGTTGCTGGGATGGCAGAGGCAGGACAACGTTGCGATGAACCGTTGCACGAGAAAGAAGAAGGACGCCCCTATCCAGGACACTTTGGCAGAGCCCGCCTAAGGGGGATCACCCACTGCAGATTGGACGATTGCTTTTGATGGACAAGACGTCACCTGAGGCAACTGGACGTTTTCTGGAGCATGTGGCAGTGTGCTGGGATCATTTGGCACGTGTGGCAACTAGGAGAAGCCCTAGAAGGGCCAACGTTCTGCTTTCTGAATGCTGATCTTGCCCAAAAAGGGCCAACGACTCCCTCAGAGGGGCCTGACATCTCCCTTTTGAGCTCATATTGTGACATTTTTAGCATTTAATGTGAAAAACAGTGTAATATTGTTAGTCAGCCTTGTCGACTATTTTAATGACCTATTTTTCTAATTAAAGGTCATTTGGATGATATAAAGAGAGGACGTTGCCTCTCATTTTTACATAACACAACTCACTCTCTTATGAGAGAATCATTTTTAGTCTTTGTCTTGGGATTTTTGCTCTTGGAAGTGAGGCGCAACTCTTGGGGAGGATCATTCTTGGCATTTTTATGGTGTTTTCTATCATTGGAAGGTTTTACAACTAGGGTTTGATAAGCTCTTCATGTTTTGTAAGTGAATTCCTCATGCAAAACTTCTTAAATGAATGGTTGTAGGTTAAATCTCTTGCATTTATTGTTACATTGTTATTATTTTGCTTAATCATTGAAACCCTAGGTAGCAAGCACACAAGTAGGTCCTTGCTATATGTCCCCATGATAGAAAA
>ML816227.1:109542-127598 GCA_009831015.1 Picea engelmannii | reverse complement strand
CAACACCAGAATGAGCCTCCTCCCCTTAGGGTTTTGACTCTAGGGCCCTGCCATTGCAGCACCATAGAGCCTAACTCTCTTGTCCTTAGATTTAGATTCTCCCGAGACCTAGCCTTTCCTTCTTGACTCCATAATACCCCAAGTCACTAGTCTAACTCTCCAACGTTGAGGTTCTTGTGCCAAAACAACGCTTTCAAACTTCTTAAATTTGAAACCCTAACTAACCCTAACGTCTAACTAACCCTAAATTGATGATGACGTCATGCCTCTTTTGAGCTCTTGGTTGATGTAGAACGTTGTGGCTTAGTCATCTAAGTGATAGATATGGAAGTGTTGATAATTTCCATTAGGCTATTTGCAAAACGTTGAGCTCTTTGTCTATAGAACTAACCCTAGAAGAAGGTTGACGTCACCTCTAGTAAGATTGATGCAACAATATTGTCTTGAATGAGTATTTAATGATATTTGATGCATGGTGTTAATTCAAAGATTGATTTTATACATTGAATGTTACATCATTTCCAGTGTTTATTGAGAAGTAATATTATAAGCCATAGTCATTTTTTGCAATCATTGACTTCATCAATAATTACTGCTATTTATGCTCATGTATATCAAATGTTGATAGTCATTAATCTATGAAGTGCTAACCACTACTTGCATGCATCAGTTTTATTGTTGCCTTGTCTCACAAACAAGTGTCCTTTCTATGGTTTATCTTCTTCTTGACTATCTTCTTGGCGGTAATCTGTGAAAGGGAAAACTTACCTTGATCCTTTAAACGTTCGCCTTTCAAAACCCCAGGTTTCCAGGGACGTCTCCCTTGGGTTTGGCCACCCTAAATAGAAGGAGCCCCCCATCGAGGTGACAGTGGGTGGGGAAGCTCCTGTTATGCCAGTTTGGCCCTTACCTTTCAGCTACTTGACCTGAACTACAAACTGAGCGATAAAAATTACAATATGCAAAACTAAAAGGTTCCATAATCATTTCCTCATTCTTTTCGTCTGTTGGCAGAGATGTTTCTTCTCCATATCCTTCAGCTTGGAAACAACTTGTATCTGATCATGACTTGTGTAAGTAGTATGCATAGGCTGTCTTACATATTTCTAGACGTGCTAGCTTTCCCATATTTGACACACTGGATGCATCTGCTTACTAACTATACTACCATACCGGAAGGTTATGTTGCTTCATTTGCTTAAAAAATGTATAGCTTCTTTTCTATTTGAGGCAACCTCTCTTGTATTTTCCTTGCTCCCAAAGATGTGGCTTGTAGTTGTAAACCGGGATCTACTGTCCATTTGTTTATCTGGATAAGGTTGATTTGTTTCATTTGTTGGATGGTTGTTTGGGCTTCTTCATTGTTTGTCTTAGAGTTATGTTGATTCTTTGCTATGTCAATTCGACCCAAGGCCTCAGGGATACTATTTCCTTCAACATCAAGAAACCCTTTATCTAGTGAGGACAATGCTTCTTCACAAGCTTTATTTACCTCTCTGGCCAATCTTTTTCTTTCGACCAGATTTGTTTCCCAGGCCTTCAAGATTATGTCGCCTCTGTTTTGCTCAAAAAGAGACAATCAAGGAATCTTTGCTACATCATCTTTTGCTGCTTTTAAGATAGCCTTCTGAAACTTAGCCCGAGCTGTAGTGGCTTCTCTCTCCTTAATGTAAATGTTATTAAGAGAAAGTTCTACCACCCGATAACAATTTTGAATGGCTTCTACTTTCGTGAAAAGATCTTACTGGGATGATTCTAGCTTTTCATGTACTTCTATTGCCTGATCTTGGAAAGTTTCCATGTCTACTGCTGAACCTTCAACCAAATCTATTTTGGCTTGCAGTTGCTTGATCAATTCTTCCTGTTGAGTGGATAATTCTAAGTTGGCTTGTGAATTCCGATATAGCTCATCAAGGTTGGTTTTGAGTTGTTGAATTTGCTATCTGTCACCGGCTTTGACCTGCTCAAAATCCTTATTCATCTGATTTCTCACATCTCGTTTCACGGTTGTCACCTGGTCTTGCAACTATCTTACCAACAAATTTATTTGTTTTAGCTGCTCTACTAGATTTTCTACTGAACATTGATTTGCCATGGCAAAGGCACCTAATGAGTCTGCCATCTCCCTAGCGAAATCTGTATCATCTAGGCCCTATACATCATACAATATCCATTGCCTTTTGACTGTTGCACCATATTTTTGATGTGTTTCTCTTTTAACTATATCCCTCCTCTTCTTGCTGAAAAATAAATCCAAAGGAGGCATTTCTTCAGCTGAAATCGAAGTAAGGTCCTCTATAAACATGACTTCAACATTTGGACTTCCTTGACTTGACTATAAAGGTGTTAATGACATAATGGGGCTACATATCTCAGTGGACGGTTGATTCTCTGCTATGTTGATAGCTGATTTATCTGGTGTGGACGGTGATGTATCCTGTCCCTTTTTTTTATCAAAGCTTCAAATTGATCTTTTTCTTGGTCACTAGGTGGATTTGATAATGCAATATCCACCTTCTGTGTCAAAACTTTAGTCTTCTTCGGATCCTCCTGAGTATCCTGTTCGCTGGAACTTCCTGCCTCCAAACCCTGAATTGTAGCTTCCTTTGTAGATGGAGGTGTCTGAGGTTCCCCCTGTAAGACCTTAGGCAAACTATTCCTTCCATGCCTTTGGAAATTGTAGAAACTGGCTAATTGATATGGAGCCAGAGTTCGATACTTTGAAAATGCGACATGGTGAAACGCCCGAAGCGTGAAACTCTGAAGCACGAAAATCCGAAGCAATCTCTAGCGACTTGAATTTTTAACAATCAGAAGGCTCCAAAAACTAGGGGGAAAAAGGGAGTGTTCGATCAACGGGGAAATTTAATTGACGGTGGATATTGTGCGTGCCTTAAGACTAAAATCAAAAGTGATTTAACATTTGAAAACCGACTCCTGAGTTACTTTGAAAGGACAAAGTAAAGCTCAAGGATTATAATTTATACGTGTTCTAACATAGGCTCCATCTGGGGATTGCATCTCTCTGTGAGGAGTGGAAGAACAGTAGACCAAGTGCCTTTATTTGGTAAATGGAGTCATCACTGGGTTTCTGGGAAACACATTTTGAAAAATCATACATAAGGAAATTAGACTTCAGCCGTGTCTCAGAAAACTTTCAAAAACACAATCATTCAGCGATCTTGAGTTTAGGCTATTAATAGTTTTCCTTTTCCCGAAACTGAGTTGGGATTTTCTTAAGATAATCAAAATAACTTTAACTGAAGTATCAAACTTTGGTTGATTTTGTTCGCATCAAGACACGATAACTTTAACAATTTCTTTAGGGAATCCCTTGTCGGTTCAGAATGTAAATATTATCAGAAAGAGAACTAGCTTCCAAAGTATATTTATACATGTATGACAACCTTACATATATCAAATATATTGCTTCATTTCCAATGAGCCTGTTCAGTACCCCGGTGAAGTTATCTATATCTCCCATTGAATTTCCTTTCTCCACTTCAAATAGTATTTTTGCATTTTATTTGAGATGAGGGCAATCATTTTATGAATTTCCTTTCATCATCCCTTTTGGACAAAATGGGGGCAATCGATTTTATGAATTTTCTTTCACCATTTGTCTTGGACTAGATGGGGGCAATCATTTTATGAATTTCCTTTCACCATCTGTCTTATATTTTGTTATAATTTTGAAGTGGGGGCAATCAATTGTATTAATCATACATGGCTGATATCTGTATAAGATTTAACAATGAAGGTCTGTCAACTATTTTTGATTGTATTTTGAGCTACCTCTCTCCCGATCTTCAATACATCTTCTCCTATTGGGAGGATCTTATGGGGAATTTTTTATTTCCAGGGATTTGCCTTGAGCGAATTCATCAATTAAAATCTGTTAGAAAATATAAAGTTACTAGGATTAGCCTAGACATACTTTTTCTCAGTTAAAATCAAAGGAACATAAATATTTTCTCCTAAACTTGTTTTTGAAGACATGTTCTTTAAGTTTTCGGAGGTAAGGCAAAAATATTTCTTTCTTTCAAGATTTAAGGTCAGGTAGTGAAAATCAGTGTAGAGTAATAACCTTCAGATATGTTAGATGGAAACATAATGAGGAGTGAGAGGTTTTGAAAAGGGATCTCATTTACACATAAGCTTACTTATTAATTATTCAAATTTCTTTTATCCTTATTTTCTTTTGATTTAGAAAACTTAGAGACTTAGATTTTTCTAATCTTTGATCAGGTGACCACTTTTTACATGAGTACAACCTTATTAAGATTTTATAAGATCTCTCTTAGCATTTTGGTTTGAAAAATAAGCATAGAATTTCATATGTTGGATTGCATTTTTATTTTCAACCAAAACAATTATTAATTCATCACCTTTTTTGCGAGGAAACAAATATTCTGAAATTGAGCGTTATATTCCGATACCTCCTTAATTGTCATCTGATAATAAAAATCCTGCAAAAAGGAAATAATCAGAGAGTTCTGTAACATAGAAATGATATGCAGTATATATATATATATATATATATATATATTTGGAGTAATGAATAAAACTAGGTTTATTTAAAAGTAAAATTTGAGGCAACCTACGAAAAGGAACAAAATTGCAAAAGCAAAGAAAAATCAAACTGGTATATACAATGGTATTGTGAAACATGTTTATTGCATGAATTTTTTTATATAGCGCCCATTGATAGGGTGTCAAATGTTTTCCCGTCGAGATTCTCCAGTAGGAATGAATTCTTACCCTCTGTAGATGCAATCCTGAATGGTCCGAACCAGAGGTGATCAAACTTACCGTGCTTGCCCACATCTTCTTTCCTAGCATCCCATTTCAAAACTAAATCACCCAGAAGAAATTCCTTGTCTTTCACCTTTTTGTCAAAAAGGGCTTTCATATTATCTTGATATTTTTGAAGTCTGTCATCGACTTCGGCCTTGTTTTGCTGGACTTCAATTATTTGGTTTATCCTCCTCGTCACATCATTCGGCTCTTCATTTGCATCTTGCAACAAATTCATTACTGGAAGAGCTATATTAATAGGGAGAACAAAATCAGTGCCATAAACCATTTGGAAATGAGACTACCTATTGATTTCTTTGTGCCGATCCGATTTGCCCATAAGGCGTACTTTAGGTGAACATGCCAAGCCTTCTTATTTTCTGTTAATACTTTCTTGATTATATTCATCAAACTTTTGTTGGACGATTCGACCAACCTATTTCCCCAAGGATAATAGGCTGTAGAATGCCCCAACACAATGTTGTATTTTTGACAAAAACTTATCATTGCCATAGATTTGAAAGCTTGAGCATTATCTGTAACTATCTTTCGAGGGCAGCCAAATCTGGATAAGATGTTCTCCTCTTGAAATTTTATGACTACCGAATCCGTGGCATTCCGAGTTGGAATGACTTCCACCCATTTCGTGAAATAATCGGTAGTAGTTAAAATCCACTTATGTTGGGCACTTGATTGTGGGTGGATTTCTCCGATGAAGTCCAAGCCCCATCGTTGAAAAGGAGCCTCTGTCTTGACTAGGACCAAAGGTAGTGTGGGGAGTTTTTGCTTACTAGAGAACAATTGGCAAGGGTTGCAAGCTCTAACTTTAGCGTTCACATCAGTAAATAGCTTTGGCCAATAATATCCATCTCTTAGAATCTTGTAGGCCGTAGCTATCCAGGCATGATGTCCTCCACACACTCCTTTGTGAAATTCATTCATGATGTCTTCCGTTTCAGGTCTGTTAGACAACACAACAAGAAACCTAGAGGATATTTCTAGTACAACTGACCCTTGATAATACAATATTTAACTGCATGTAATTTCAATGTTCTTGATTTGGATGTAGTCATATCACTCGGGCACTGAAGAGTGAGGAGATATGAAACAATGTCATGATACTGGTCAGAGGAAGGAAATTTATCTTCGATATGAACTGTAGGGGTTTGATCATCCAACTCTCCTTTGTCTGGAATAGGTTCATGTGATTCTAGATGATTTATCCCAAGTGCTCTGAAACTTGACTCTGCTAATAATTTTTCCAAACCCTGACCTTTAACCAGCTTGGTCGGTTTAACCTCTAGATCAAACTCCTGAATTTTGGCTAACCACCAACCTCTCCTACCGTCACTGTCTGACTGTACCAATATAGATTCTTTGACAGAGCTTGTTGGCACATAGGCGATTATTCTGGAGTGTAGTACGTATGTTCTGAAAGCTTTGAGAGCTTTCACCATCGCGTAGGATTGTTTTCCAGTATGTCGTATCTGGTTTCGACATCTCTGAGACTTTTATTGAAAAAGGCTATTGGCTGCTCGAAACCTTCTTCATTCTTTTGCAGGAGTATAGACACGATAGTATGCTCAGATGCGAAAGAGAAGATCAAGAATTCTTTAGTATAGTCAGGACTAGCCAATACTGGAGTTTCACTTATAGCCTTTTTAACTCGCTCGAATGACGCTTTAGCTTCAGTCATCCATTTGATTTCACTGTCTTTCTTCAACATATCTGTAATTAATTTCACAATTTAAGAAAAGTTAGGGATAAACCTTCTCAAAAAATTTATTTTACCGAAAAAATACTGGATTTCTTTTTTATTTTTAGGAATGTTTATTATGTCAATAGCCTCGATTCGCTTGAGATCGACCTTAATTCCATCTTTCAAAACTATATGACCCAGAAGTTTGCCTTCTTGCATAGAAAAATGAGACTTTTTAGGGTTAAGAGACAAACCAAATTTTTTACATTTCTCAAAGGTTTGTTTGAGATGAACCAGATGTTCTGCATCAGAATTCGAGAAGATTGTTAGATAATCTAAGTATATAACAACAAACTTATCTCTCTCACTAATGAAAGCTATATCCATTGCTCTTTGGAAGGTGGCCCCTGCGTTCATCAAACCAAACGAGATTTTATCATACATGAATGTTCCCCATGGAGTAGTGAATGCAGTTTTTCCTTTATCAAATTCATGAACAACAATTTGGTTATAACCTGAGAAGCCATCAATAATCGACATTCTGTTAGCTCCCACTACTTTTCCTAGGACATGATCCATTTTTGGCAGTGGGTAGTTATCCTTGAGTGATGACCGATTTAAGTTTCTGAAGTCCATGCAAAGCTTGATTTCTCTACTTTTCTTCCCGACGGGTACCGGATTTGCTACCCATTCAGAATATCTATGTGGAATGATAATCTTTACGTTAAGAAGCTTCTTGACTTATGTTTCTATCATTGTAAGAGGATAGGGTTTATCTGTCTCAACTTTTGTCTAAAAGGTTTGATACCACGCTTCAATGGAATCTTATGTTCAATCACAGAGGTATCATAAGTATTTAAATCATCATATGACCAGGCAAAGACATCTTTATATTTTTTAAGAAATTCGGCGTATTTACTCTTCACCTGAGCTAGAAGGTATTTAGATAACTTGACTATCTTAGGTTCTTCTTTAGTTCCTATGTCATAGTCTTCCACTTCCTCGGGCTGGGGTCGTAGGGTAGATTTCAAGGGTATGTCATCTTTGTAAAACAATCTCTCTAAGGGTATCAGACCTCTGGGGATCTGATTGTTCTTAAGTACCAACATCCGATGATTTGCGATCTTATCTTGGAACTTTTCAGGATTTTCATCTTCTTGCATGATCCAACTAGGATGGTTTTGGTTCTCTTGATCTATATGAGTCTCAGAGAATTCATGAACCATTTCTAGAAATTGTTTAATCTACTCATCATCCTCAAAGACTTGCCAGTGTTGCACATTATTTGGGATTGAAGGTCTATGTCTCATTTCTATATGATACTTCAGCTTTAGGACAGTAGGAAGCACAAACGTCGCAACTACTTTGGCCAAGGAATATGCCTATTGATTTTCTATTCTCGGGATGTGATGAATGTTGAATGATGAGAAAAAAATTTCGATCAGATCCAAGGCACAATTTCTATATGATCTTAACCTCAGTTGTTTAGCTTGATATTGTTGCTTTATTTGTTTTATGATAAGTTCTGCATCACCATAAACTATTAGATTCTCAATTTTTAGTTTCCTAGCAACCTCCAATCCTAAAACCAAAGCTTTGTACTCACATAAATTATTAGTATAATCAATATCCCACTGTAATCTGTAAGAAAAGGGGATGACATATTCATCTCTTGGTGCAACAAATAATACTCCTCCTTCTGTCCCTTAGCAGGATGAAGCGCCATCAAAAAACATTTTCCAAATTCCCTCTTTAGTATTTACACTTTTCTTTTTTTTTTCTATTTTTTTTATTTTCTTCTTCTATACAGTCATCAAAATCATCGTCTAAAGATAAAATACAATTTCCTAGATCTTGATCAGTGATGTAGACTGGATAATTATTTGGGTTTTGAGGGTCACTTACAGTATATGCCAGTGTAGTCTCTTTGTATAATCGAGTAAATTGTCCACTAAAAATCTGGATAGTAGCGTATGTCATGTCCAGTTGGAGGGATCCTCCGAGTTTTGCACCCAGGACCTGGATAAAAGCATGCCATACTTGGTAGGTACGTCAGCAACAACTACATCCATAAGGATGCTCTTTATATGAATCCGTGCAAGATTCACTACTAGATCCTTGATCATGCCCAAACACTTAACCTTTCTAGAATCAAAAGAATATAAATTGGGCCTTGAAATCTAGTGATTTCAAGGCCCAACTTTTCCATGATAACTTTAGGCATTAAGTTGTGAGAGGCCCCAGAATCTAACATGCAATTATGAAGTAAATGATCATGCACAATTATTGTAATATAGAAAGGAGCTACAAAATCCTTAGCATTTTCAATGTGTGGACCAAACATAATTGTAGGCTTTTCATCTTGTAAATTTATTACATCTGCATAACATTCCGCATCTGAGAAGTTAATCATTTTAGCGATCTGTCTTTTATAAATTGGATTCTTAGCAAGCTCAACCAGGGGCATGGGGATTTTAATTTTATTTATTTCATTTTCTAAACTAAAACTTCCAGTTGTTTTTTCACATTCGCTAGTTGAAGTTTGTGTTTCTATATTTTCTGTTTTCTTAGTTTGTGTTGCTTTGGTTTCAACTCTTTTAGCTTGGGCAACTTGTTTTTCAACTGTTTGTTTAGTTCGGGCAACTTGTTTTTCAACTGTTTGTTTAGTTTGGGCAACTGCCTCATTTGCTTTGTTCCTTAATAGGATCTTTTTTGGTGGAACACTTGTAGTACTTGTTTCTTTGGGCCTTAAATTATACTTCTGTTGAAGCTCGACCATTATGGAGTCGACAATTCCTTGATATGCAGACTCTCCCAGGTTGTTTATACCTTCCTCGTTACTAGACAGGGGCTCTTGTTCTAGAGATTTTTCATAGTCCTGTCTAGTTAGGTGAGGTTCCTGGTCTTCATCACCGAGGTTGTTTACATCCTCTTCTAACCCTTCATAATCATGAATATCATCTCCTATAAAATTTTCTGATTTAAACAGAGCTTGGATTTTTTTATCTTCATTTTTTATTTGTTTCTGTTGTGTCTGAGAATTGGGATTTCTCCTGAAATATTTTCTAGCAAATGGATCAGGTTTAGCTTGGTCTAGTTCCATTCTAGATATTTTATTTGAAAAATCTTTAATTATTTTAGCCATATCATCCATTTTTTCTTCCGCCGATTTTCCAGATCCGAAGGATCCTGCTTGTTCTCTGAAGCGTCTAGGTTCCTTGGTTCCTGTCTCAACCTTTGATTTTAGTTTATCCAATGCCATCATATTCAACTCGATTTCTATGACGTCATCTTGCATTCTCGTGAGGGTAGCAGATCTTCTTTCCCTTAAAAGTAGGGCAAAGTTGGGATCAAAAGCCCCATGCGAAAGTCACCTTCCCTATGGGTTGAGAGGGTTTAACTTGATAGGAAAATAGATTAGTTTAACCTTGAATAAAGTGTAAAAGTACAATAACTCACACAACAAGCAGGTCTTGTAATACTCACAGTAAATATAGAGGAAAAGCTGTTTACTCAATAAATTACTGATGCAATAAAACTACAGTAGTTGTTGTACTAAATTGGAATCAAACATTTATTTAGGAATACATAAAGAAAATTGAGAAATGGAAGACAAAGAAACACATAACCCATATTTGAACAAAACTTGGAATCTCTATCTGCACTTGTATTAATACTCTATAAGGAGAGTTTTCTCTGTTACAATCGGCAAGAAGCAACATGAAACAAGTCTTCAATCTATGTATTTATATAAAATGGTCTCAACCTAACGGTTGGACTTCTCATAATTTAGAAGTGGTAAATATTACAATATGCAAAACTRAAAGGTTCCATAAGCATTTCCTCAGTCTTTTCGTCTGTTGGCAGAGACGTTTCTTCTCCATATCCTTCATCTTGGAAACAACTGGCATCTAATCATGACTGGTGTAAGTAGTATGCATAGGCTGTCTTACTTATTTCCAGATGTGCTAGCTTTCCCATATTCGACACACTGGATACATCTGCTTACTAGATGTACTACCAACCCAGAAGGTTCTGTCGCTTCATTTGCTTAAAAAATGTATAGCTTCTTTTCTATTTGAGGCAACCTCTCCTGTATTTTCCTTGCTCCCAAAGATGTGGCTTGTAGTTGTAAACTGGGATCTACTATCCATTTGTTTATCTGGATAAGGTTGATTTGTTTCATTTGTTGGATGGTTGTTCGAGCTTCTTCTTTGTTTGTCTTAGAATTATGTTGATTCTTTGCTATGTCAATCTGACCCAGGGCCTCAAGGATACTATCTCCTTCAACATCAAGCAACCCTTTATCTAGTGAAGACAATGCTTCTTCACAAGTTTTATTTACTTCTCTGGCCAATATTTTTCTTTTGGCCAGATTTGTTTCCCAGGCCTTCAAGATTATGTCGCCTCTATTTTTCTCAGAAAGAGACAAGCGAGGAACCTCTTCTAACTCATATTTTGTTGCTATTAAGATAGCCTCTTGAAACTTAGCCCGAGCTGCAGTGGCTTCTCTCTCCTTAATGTAAATGCTATTCAGAGAAAGGTATACCACTCGATAACAATTTTGAATGGCTTCTACTCTCGTGAAAAGATCTTGCTGGGCCGATTCCAACTTTTCATGTACTTCTAGTGCCTGAGCTTGGAAAGCTGCCATATCCACTGTTGTACCTTCAGCCAAATCTATTTTGGCTTCCAGTTGCTTGATCAATTCTTCCTGTTGAGTGGCTAATTATCTGTTGGCATGTGAATTTCGATATAGCTCATCAAGGTTGGTTTTGAGTTGTTGAATTTTCTTCCTATCACCGACTCTGACCTGTTCAAAATCCTTATTCATCTGATTTCTCACATCTCGTTCCATGGTCGTCACCTGGTCTTGCAACTATCTTACCAACAAATTTCTCTATTTCAGCTGCTCCGCTAGATTTTCTACTGAACATTGATTTGTCGTGGCAAAGGCACCTAATGAGCTTGTCATCTCCCTAGCAAAATCTGTATCATCTAGGCCCTGTCCATCATACAACATCTGTTGCCTTTTGACCGTTGCACCATCTTTTTGATATGTTTCTCTTTTAACTATAGCCCTCCTCTTCTTGCTGAAAAAGAAATCCGAAGGAGGCATTTCTTCAGCTGAAATCAGAGTAAGGTCCTCTATAAATATGACTTCGGCATTTGGACTTCCTTGACTTGACTGTAAAGGTGTTAATGACATAATGGGGCTACCTATCTCAGTGGACGGTTGTTGCTCTGCTATGTTGGTAGCTGATTTATTTGGTGTGGACGGTGATGTATCCTGTCCCTTCTTTATCAAAGCTTCAAATTGAGCTTTTGCTTGGTCACTAGGTGGATTTGATAATGCAGTATCCACCTTCTGTGTCAAAACTTTAGTCTTCTTCGGATCCTCCCGAGTATCCTGTTCACTGGAACTTCCTGCCTCCAAACCCTGAGTTGTAGCTTCCTGTGTAGATGGAGGTGTTTGAGGTTCCCCCTGTAATACCTTAGGCAAACTAATCCTTCTGTGCCTTTGGAAATTGTAGAAACTGGCTAATTGATTTGGAGCCATAGTTCGGACTCTGTTCAACACTTCCTGGTACGACCTGGCTCCCTGGAATATTTCATCCTGTGGGGAAACTTCGTGTACATATTTATTTAGATTATATAGAGCCAGGTGGGTTTCCACGATCTTCTGGGGATCGTGCCTATTGAACTCTATATTAACCAACTTGACGTCTTCTAGTGCTATGACCTCTAATTTCCAGTGGCCGAAATCTAACAATGAGAACATACCAACCTGAAGAGGGAAGGTTGGCCATACTTTTTTCTGGGCCACTTTTAATTCTTTACTAATGCCCCCTGTCATAGTTTGATACACTACCTCTCGACATACCAACTGATCTGGTAAAAACTTTGGTAAAGCATGGGGGGGAACTGAACACCCAAAGACCTTGATGTAGGAAATATTTTCCTCAATATACCAGTTTGCTATTTTCCCCAGGTTGGCCATGATTCTTTCTAAAATAATGGGAGGCGGCAACCATACAGGGCGATATGCATCGACACCACTACATAATGACAGATTTCATAGAAGAAATCTCTTGCTTTATCCTCCCACAACTTGTAGTGATAGAAATGTATGGGCTCGACGCTGGTCGGGGTCCAGCTCCACCTCATCAGAGGGAAAGGTGTCATAAAACAAATGGCATCTATAATGTATGCCAACATGTACAAAGGGGCAGGTTTCCCTTTGGCCTTCATCGACTGGTACTCTGAGATTTCTTTGGCCAGATTGTCTGATAATATCTTGGCCCAGTTAAAAGAATATCCCTCTGCTACTTCATGCATGATTGGTACCCATGGTAACAGGAAGTGAGCAGAGCTTTCCTTCCTGAAAATCCTACATAACATCATAGCCACATAAATCATATGGGCGTCTAATGATGCAGTGGCATATATGCCATCGATGTCTTTTATGAATTTCTCAGGGCGTGCCCACCAGTCCTTGATTAAATTAGGGTAGTTTTTTCCATATTGTGTGCACTCTTCTTTGTCAAACTCCATTATGAAAGTGGCATTGTAACTGTATTTAAAAGTGGGGGATAATTTGTACATTACTTGTATATGCTCCGGTCGAAAAGACCCAACAGCCACCCTCTATGAATTGAAGATGCTTCTGGTTGAAACGTCAACGTTATCCAAGGCCCAACCTATCATGTCATTATACGACATGAGCCTCGGCCGTGCGGCTATTTTGTGCAACTCTGATTGAGCTATATCCCTGAGCTTCATCGCATGGGTTTCGGTCACCTCGTCGCTCGAATCCTTTGGGCAGTTTATCAACTCGTGTTGTAGAATATCAAACACCTGTGTCTAGGTTTTCACGTTGTCTATAGCTCTCGGTGAGGTGTCTGAGAGAACATCTGAGTTCGGGTTCACACTCTCACCAACTGCTTTAGTCATTTTTCACGGCGCCATGATATTAGTGAGCTCAGACTCGTGTTTCTTATTACATGGAAACGAGTAAACTTCTTAGTTTGCTAAAACTTGTTGTTCTGCGAGAATGCAAATAGAATTCAAAATACAATATCTTTATTCGCCTTAAGTGTATTGATTTTTGAATACCTTTACTGACTATGCATTCATTTACCTTAATGAAAATATCTAGGCAGTGATCTGCGATCTAAATTTAAATCATTTCCGTTGATCTGTTATTAATGCCATTAATATTGGTGGTTCGCGATCGAGAGCTTGGATGAATAAGATTTGAAATTTCCCGAAATGCGAATTAGTGAAAAATTAATTGCGAGATAATCTTGTTTAACGCTTTAATTAATCGTGTTTAACGTTAAGTGTTTTCAGGTTTTCAGACTTCGGGGTTTTGATAGTAGCTCGAGATAGAATTCCCAAAACTCGAAACTGCAAAGTGATTTATCATTGAATAATTATTTTTTGATTTTAATTAACCCTGCTTAGTGTTTAAGGTATTTCGGAAGTTCGGACTTTGGGAATTTAGAATGTGATGGATGGTGAATGTCCAAACTCCAAATGTGCAAAGTTATTTATTAACTTTTATTCGAGGTTAACTTAATTAATTAGGGTTTAATTTTTTGGCATTTGCTGTTTCGTGTATTGGCAAGTTAACTTTTATTAAATTTCCGACCGACCATTACCCGTAGTGATGTGTCAAGATTTTAGGAAGGTATATGTGTACCATGACTAGGACCTTTCAAACACTTTTCGGGTATCGAGACTTTGAAAATGCAACATGGCGAAATGCTCGAAGCAGTCTCTAGCGACTTGACTTTTTAACAATCAAGCGACTCAAAAAACTCAGGGGAAAAAGGGATCGTTCGATCAACGGGGGAATTTAATCGATGATGGATATCATGTGCGCCTTAAGACTAAAAGTGAAAGTGATTTAACATTTGAAAACTGACTCATGAGTTACTTTAAAAGGATAAAGTAAAGCTCAAGGATTAGAATTTATACGTGTTCCAACACAACCCTTGTAGGAAACCCATTGAGAGTGTAGACAATTGTATGAACTTCTTCGGCCCATTTCCAAGAGACTTTGTTTTTAGCATGGTTTGAGCCATCTCAACTATTGTCCTATTTTTTCTTTCCACTACTCCAATTTGTTGAGGAGAGTATGAATTGGTAAACTCTCACTTTATTCCATTCATCCTGCAATAATTCATGAATTCATTTGACTTGTATTCTCCCCCATTATCTCATCTTGGGGTGAGAATTTTGAAGTCACTTTGCTTTTCAACCATTTCCTTGAACTCAACAAAATATTTTAACACTTTTGATTTCTCATGCAAAAAGTGTACCTAAGTTTTCCTGGAATAATCATCTGTGAAGATAAGAAAATATCATGCCTTTCCGAAAGACATAGTCTCCATGGGACCACACAAGTATGAATGTATCAACGCTAGACGTTCTCTAGCCTTCCAAATTATATTTGAGAAGCTTTTCCTATGTTGCTTCCCAAATATGCACCCTTCACAAATCTCATCATCAACTTTATATAAGGAAGTCCATTCCCCATGTTATTCTTCATTAACAATACCAAGTGTTGGAAATTCAAATGTCCCATTCTCAAATGCCAAAGTCTGCTCCTCACTTCTTGTATAGCCTTCAAACTTTGTGAGTTGCTCGAGGAAAAAGTGAACTTGAAAATCCTTTCTTCAGTTATTTCTCCTCTTGCTGCAATTGCATTTTTATTTAACTTATCCATGATTAAACACTATTTATTATCAAACACTAACTTGTAGCTTTTCTCCAACATATGTCGTATAGAAAGTAGGTTCTTCTTTAATTCTAGTGTCAACAAAGCATCATCAATTAACTTCTTCTTTCCACTTAAAGTTGGGATTATCACTGTACCTTTCCCTTTAACATCTAGAGCACTATCATCACCAAATATCATTTTACTAGAATAATTGTCATTTATTCTATTAAACAACTCCTCCTGAAATGTCATATGTGTTGAACATCCTGAATCAATATACCAAGCTTCACTCTCTTTACTGTGTGCCATAAGACTTGATATAAATAACTTCTCATTTATAGTTTCTTTCAACAACAATATTGGCACCTTTATTTTCCATATCATGCAATTTCACATGGCAATCTCTTTCTAAATCACCATATCTTTGACAATAAAAACATTGTACTCCATCTTTTTCTCGATATCCTTCTCCTCCTCTTCCTCTTCCACGAGATCCTTCTCTGCTCCTTCCTCTAAATTGACTTGGACTTCTTCCTCTCCCTCTTGATGTGGATGCATTTCCCTTATTGAAATTATGTGAATTATGTTGATCTCTATTATGATTATGAAAACTTTGTTTATGATTAATGTCCTCTGGTTCTTCCTTGTCCTCAATACCTCGTGGGAAAAGCGTTTTCCATGTTCTCGCTTGAAGGGATTTATTCAACAATCAGTAAGTCTCCACTCAATTCGCCAATTCTCATTGTACTTAGATCTTTAGAAACAATAATACTGGTGACAACCATTTAAAATTTCGGCACAAGGCTTCTAAAAATATTCTAAATCATTCTTCTTGTTAATCGATTAGCTTGGGGGGCAGTACCAAAGTTTCACTTGAAGGGAGAAGTACACAGAGTGCCATGGGGGTATAATCTAGCTTGTAATGCACCTTGTGTAGATCCCTCAACAAGTGGGACATTTATATTATGTGTTTGCTTTTGCAGGTCTTTGATTTTTTAGGAGAGACACTTCATTGTCCTCAAGACATCTTTGGGCGAGCATCAAGAAGGTTCACAATATGGATTTTATCATTTTCCAGCTACATTTCCCTCTAGGCCTTCAACCCCTTCTTCCCATGAAATGAGGGACAATCCCTTCTTGGGCCAGTACACTCGAAAATCCCAAAATATAAGGAGATGAGGGGATGAAGTGTGGAAAGTGACAAGTATGGTCAGGAATGGCACGATGGCTCATCAAGGGGACTTCCCATTAGAAAACCCATCCCTAAGGGTGACCACTTACTAGGGCACAACGTCAATCACCAAGGTGAAACAAGGCAAAGAGCATAATTTCCAAGTAGAAGTTACATAATCAAAAGCAGTTTTAAATGCAACAAACTCAAATGCCTCAAATATTGAAATGACACTCACCATAATACCCAGATTTTACCTCATGGAGAAAGACTCAATGTCTTCCGGAAAAAAGCTGATGTGGTGGATACCCTCATGATGAACCCAGAACTATGGTGGTGAGGTGGGTCTCTGTCTGTGCTAGTGGATGTTGTCATCCATATGCCTCTCGGTACTCCATGTCTGCAACCTGAGGGCCTCGATACACCATCTCTTTAGTTATTCCTAGGAATTGGGGATAACACTTCTCTCTCGAATATTTTCACCTAACGTCCTCATTTGATTAACAAGATCCTGTATTTTGATGATAAAATCATTTACTAATTCATTAGCATTCATCTTGGTATTTTCAAACTTGCTCCTTAATGTTTGCAATTTGGAAACTATTGCACCTTCATATGTGTTTTTTGATATATTCCATGATTGTTTAGAAGATATTGCTACATTGGTTCTTGGAAAGATCGATTCATCGACTGCACTACATATCAAAGAAAGTGCTTCATTATCTTTTTTATGAGTTCTTTTAAACATTTCTTTCCTACAACATCCAATGCTTTATAATATTCATCAGAAGGAAATTCATACTCATCTGATACAATACTCCATAAATCTTTACTGATGAATATGGGTTGTATTCTTTTGCTCTAGTAAAAGTAGTTTATGTTGGTGAGATTTAGTAACACAATATTACTTGTCTTCATGAGAAAAGCAACAAAGGACACAAACACAACATAACACAACACAGGTTGTCCCACTTCAACCTGGGATGAGAATAGTTGTCCCAAAAATTCTAACTCAACCACCACCAAAAGATATATTTTTATTAGTTTTATGAGTACATAGAGAGCTAAAAATCTCCATTCTTTCAAAAACTACAAACAAATCTCTTAATATGCCCTTCACCGAAGAGTGTTATTTTCCTTTTTACAATTTCTATGAGAAATCCTTTACAAATAAAGTTTTGTGTCTCATGCACAAAGTACAATTACAGTTATACGTCAATAAAAAAATACCTCTGATATCGATAAATGTTATAACATTCAAAGAAGGAGGAGAAAATATTTTCTCAGATTCAAATTGTTGGTTTCATCAGTCAAGTGTTTACAAGGGAATCAATGAGTGTAATAATAAGAAAACAAACCCAACAATGCCTTTGGCAGCTCCACAGATGAATATCTCCCACCAAATGACCTCTTATTTGTTACGTACGACCAAAATTGTGCCAAAGGATTTCTTATTTGTTGCGTACAACCGAAATAAATGGTTTGTGTGTACCATCTATCCGCGGGAAGAGCTTGTTACTGTCTTTCAAATTTTTTAACTAATAAATTAATAAATATAGAGAGAATACAACATATAATTGTGGGAAGCAAACTATTTATTCCACACATCGATCTAGCAGTCGAACAAGAGAAAACCATGGCAATTCCTACATGCGGCAGAA
>ML816227.1:65510-97229 GCA_009831015.1 Picea engelmannii | reverse complement strand
ATACAATACACCAGCTCAAATCATTCTCATTAAGAACACAAATATTTATACACGTTCAAGAGCTATCACATGAAACGACCAACTCCTAAAATCACTCAACAATCTCTCTACAAATCACTCAACTAATATTATCTCAGCATCAAATAAACCTTCTGAGATATAACAATAATAACAATAACAAATCTAGAATAAGAATCAAATAATTCATTAACCCAACATATTTCCTTTTCATAAATTTGACCATAATACTTCAATGTGTCTCCTTAGACTCCCAAAAATTTCATTGTCTAAAACTGTCTAGAAAAAATACCAAGATGAATTATTTAAAGGAGCCAAACCTAAGGATCGTATGCTTTGAAACCAAGTGTTATGCACCAAAACACCCAAATAGCATAAAAAGAGAAAAGAAGTAACTCTACACCTTGAGAATGAGAGAGAAGAACGAACGAGAAGCCTCTTTGAATGGGCAGCCTCCTTTTTATGAAAGGACTAAGAAAATCAAATGTCAAAAGCTAGAAAAGGTTAAAGCTATAAAGAAAAAGGCAAGTAGGGGTTTGGAAAGACACAATGTCAAGGAAAGGGTATCTCATTGCCTAAGCGCTCCCTCTACAAAGGTGCTCATGAGGTTGAATATTATACATGGCCTTGAATGTCAATGACATCCACCCCATGAAGTAAACCCTAATCCATACCATTGTCATTGCACATAACCCTTGATGGGTTTCCTTGGGACACACCTCTTGGTATGGGTATTGACACACCTGATAGGGGGTAATAATGACCCTCCCATACCTAGACTTGGAAAATTGCATAATTTTGTAAGATGATGTGAAGTTTGAAGAGGATATTCCGTGAGATCTATCTAATGGATTTTGTATTAACATGAATCTCTTTATATGTTGTGTTTGGATTGTGTTCCTTGCCTCCGGTCTTCATGATGTATCTTGGACCACATGAGTTTCCTCCTCAGATGATGATTGGACATGATTGGTGACAGTTGGATCCTTTGGAGAATGGAGGTCGTTCCCTTCACTTGATGAATATCATTTGGCATTCCTAGGAAGACGTCAGATTTTCTAATCACATGGCTCCATTCATAAGATCCCCTAGCACACGTGGACATGACCTTGAGGTCATTGATGATGGGATGTTCCATGTAGGAGGATGATTGATGATGGGATGTTTCACCTTCTTAGGAGGACGTTGGGTCTTTTCTTGAGGATGTTTCTGTTATTCCCAATTCCTAGGGATAACTAAGGAGATGATGTCTCGAGGCCCTCAGGTTGCAGACATGGAGTACCGAGAGACATATGGATGGCAGTGTCCACTTGCATGGATAAAGGCCCACTTCACCACCACATATCTCAGGTTCATCATGAGGGTATCCACCACATCAACTTACTTCCAGAAGACATTGGGTCTTGCTCCATGAGGTACAAGCGATTATTATGGTGAGTGTCATTTCAATATTTGAGGTATTTGAGTTTGTTTCATTTGAAACTGCTTTTGATTATGTAATGTATGCTTGGAAATTATGCTTTTTTCCATGTTTTACCTTGGTAGTAGATATTGTTCCCTAGTAAGTGGTCACCCTTAGGAATAGGTTTTCCATCGGGGGCCCCCCTTGACGAATCATCGTGCCATTTCTGACCATACTTGTCACTTTCCACACTCCATCCCCTCATCTCCTTACCTTTTGGGATTTTTGGGTGTACTGACCCAAGAAGGGATTGTCCCTCATTTCATGGGAAGAAGGGGTTGAAGGACCAGACGACAGATAGTTGGAAAAAGATAAAAGCCTAATTATGAACCTTCCAGATGCTCGACCAAAGAGGTCTTGAGAACAATGAAATGATTCTCCCAAAAAATCGAAGACCTGCAAAAGAAAACACGTAAATGCAAATGTCCCACTTGTTGAGGGATTTACACAAGGTGCGTTACAACCTAGAATATACCCCCATGGAACCATGTGTACGTCCTCCCTTAAGTGACACTTTGGTACATCCCCCCAAGCTAATCGATTCACCCTAGGGAGTACCCAATGTTTGGACCTTAAATCAATTAATGGCAATAAATGGGCTTGGAAAAAGGATGCATTGAAAATGAAGGTGCAACACACCCTCTACAAAGGAACCCATAAATGAGACACTACGATCCCTTATACGTCATGAACCCCATGCCCAAAGGTCTTTCCCCCATCTCTTTCATCTTCTCCACATGTATTATAGAGGGGTTTCACTTGGAAAATATTCCTTGACTTAGGGGATGATCCACCCAATAGGTCACCTTGTCAACCCTCCCATACCTAAACTTGGAAAATTGCATAGGGTCTTTGAGAACTTGTTTATTTTGATGAGGTGGTTTTGGATGAACATGCTTAGGTGGCTCTTGTATTGACTTGATTTACTTATCATGATGCATTTGACTTGAGATCCTTGGAGGGAGTATTCATTGTCTTTGTAGGACCTTGTTTGGTGGACAAATTTGGAAGGATAAGCCTAGCTTGGGCTTCCTTGGGGCTTGAAGCCCACAGGTTGGATACCATGGCTTGCACACTAGAAGATGATGACAATTTTTGGAGGCTTGAGAGGCATCTTGGAGGACTCTTACTAGCCCTTCATCACCCCAACTACCTGCATCTGGAGGGTAGAGCACCATTTTGGGGGGTGACGTCATGCATGAGCTAGGGTTTTTGGTAGTGAAGATGGACACTTGGCATGTTTTGATGGAGGAGGGTTTTGCTTGGAGGAGGAATACCTAGCACATGAGAGGGAGGCCCTAGAAGTCCCAATGACTTCCTCTCTCCACTCCAATGATTTTCAACAAGTGCAAAACGTCACCCTTTGGAGGGATGTCGTCACATTAGGGTTTCTTTATGTGCATTTTTAAAATTAAATTTGAATTAAAGTCAAATTAATTTTGTAAAGGGCCAAAGTAAGGGTTGTTGACCCCTTACTTTGTGGTTTACCCTAGAATTAAGTGGGCAAAGACTTTTAGGAGGATTTGTATAAATATATATCATTTCTATTTCATTTTATCATAACTCTCCTATCTTGGAGATGATACTTGGCTGAAATTTGCGCCCTACTTGGGCAATTTTGTCTATCTATCTTTGCTACTATATCTTGTGATGATTTGTCTTGGTTATTAGATGAAGAAGTAAGGCGTTATTTCTCTTGGAGGCGATTTCTTTCTTTTATGGTGGATTTCTTGGTTAAAAGGAGTTTATCTTGTTAATGCTTGGACTAGGTAAGGAATCTTTCATGTTATTGATTCTTTTCTTGGTCACAAGGTTAATTTGCTAAGATTTTGGGGAGTATAAGGACATACAACCCCACTAAGCCCATCATATTTGTCTTGGAATAAATTGTTGCACAAAGGAATACTAGGAGGAGTAAAAGGGTTTACACCCTCCTAGGTTTTTCCTAGCTAGTTTTGCTTGCCTTGGGGAGTAAAAGGGCTTACACCCCCAAGGAAGTAGCACAACTAAATTTTTCATTATAAAGACTCTATAACCCAATAGTTAAAGGCACTAATCTCTTGCATTGGAGAAATAAAATCATTGCATTGGGATATGTAGATTACAAGATTTTCAAATTGTTTAAAGTGCAGTCAACTCTATATGCTAATAGCTTGCTTGTGCCACTAGGGCGTCATATTTTGCCAAGTAATATTTATTTCTGTTACAAAATTGAATCTAAAGCCATTAGGGTTGCAACAAATCTCTTTAAAACTTTCACTTTACTACTTCAACCGTAAAAAAATTGCTAGAAAGCTGCCATAATAAACTACTAGTCATTGTGCAACTTTTGGGTGGTTTACTTGTGATTTTAAGTGGTTGGAATTTTCTGTAGCAACACTTGTTTGCTACAGCCATAAGGCTGCAATAATATCTCTTCAATACTTGCTTATAACAACCTTTATTTGTTGCTAAAGTCTTGTGCCTTTATACTTGAGTTACATTGGTAATTGCTAGTTGATCTCTTGCATACTTATTTGGACTTTTATTGACTTGATTGCAGCCTTTATTGTCATCTTATTGCTGATCTATATTATTATATACTACTACTAGTTAGGACAACAAGCTTCACTTGCTTGTCCATTGGATTGTTTGGCTTGTATATCATCTCTTCCTGTGTCTCAGGCAGGTACACGCATCTTCTGCAGGTACTTAAACTCTTGGAAACCATTGATCACTTTCGAGAATATTTTCCAAGCCATCTTCCACTTAGTAGCTTGAACTATAGGAGCATCGCTTCCATAGTCTCACTTTGCATCTCATTTCCCCCTAGGGTCACTCGAGATTCCCCCTTTGTGTTGGATTTTTCCTTCACTAAAGCGAGGGGAGGGTTTATTTGAGGTGACAGTGGGTAAGCTCTCCCACCATTATCGCCATCTCGTGGATTGGGTTGGGATTTTCCCAATCTGCAGTTTGCATGATAAAAATTTCAATTGCAGAGATGATGTGGCACCTTTCCATGGATGATGACACCCTTTGATGATGAGACATCTCACTTGGATGATGGGACGTTGCACCTTTATGATGATGGGACATCTTGAGGAGATGTTGGGGTTCGTTGATGATTTCTTGGTACCTTTTGACAACATCACACCTTTTGGAGGGTTGAGGCACCCCTTGGAGATGAAACGTTGCACCCTTTCATGGAAACATTTCACCTTTTGAGAATCTTTTCACCTTTTTGGAGTGAGTCTTCCCCTTTTGTGGCCACACATGCTACACATGTGAGCTCTAGAGAACTTTTGAGTGGGACGATTTGACTTTTGAGCTAGGTAAATTCATCTTGGAGGCATCATTGGGGGTGTTATAGATCTATACACTCTTGTATCATGGATCTTTTATGTATTTTTGCCTTATCTCTAGGGTTTATGAGAGAGAACGACATTATTTTATGTTTTTAGGGTTCGTGTAGTGTGAGAAGGGTGCTAGACCTCTCATATAAATAAGAGAAGCACTTCTCACTTTCAAATCATTGCTACTTGTGGAGATATATCACTCTTGTCTACTTCTACTTATTCTCTTTCATGAAGAATGCTATGGATGGTTAACTAGGGTGACTTCTACTTGTTCTCTTTCATGAAGAATGTTATGCTTGTGGATATTTTACTACGTGTATGACTTGTGAATTAGGGTTTTGATGGATGGAAGATGATTGAGTAAGTGTTTTCTTTTCATCTTGTGGTTTTTTTTAATCATGCATTAGATTGATGATGTTTCTCTAGTGGTGGTTCTTCATCCTCTTGGATAATTTTTGAACAAACCCTTTTGTCAAAATCCTTGGAAGGTCTACTAGTGGAAGAATATTCCCTTGTATCATCCCCCAACATTTTAGGAGGACTGCCTAAGGTTAGAAGTTCCACTTCATTCTCTCAAAGAAGGATCTCTTTTTGACCCCATATGCCCAAAATAGTAGGCACTAGTCTTTTTCTCCATTATAGTCAATCATTATTGCTGAAATTTACTACTTTAGGGTTAGGGTTTATTTGCTACAAAATTCCATTTTCAAACATAGAAACAAATAAGTCTAGTGTGTTTAGGCATACTATTGACCTAAACTCATTGTTGAAACCCTATATCATTTTTTTGAAGTATTACTACAACCATCTAAGGCAAAACGTATTCACTACTATTTTTTTTTGGTAAATAAAACTCTAATTTAACCTAGTATTTAGCTCTATAATTTACTGGATCATTTTATGATCAAAGGGCTATCTTTCACTGATGAAAATTGACTATTTTACTGCTGTCATAAATTCACTGCTGCTGAAAATTGCATGTTTTACTGTTGTTATACATTTACTACTGTTGAAATAATCTCTATACTATTAGAGATAATTTATTTTACTGTTGTAATATTTTTCTTACTGCTTTTATCACTTTATTTACTGCTGATATCTCTCATGTTTCTTCTAACTTTTACCTCATTCATAGACATTTTATTTACTTCTAGTGTTTTGGGACCCTACTGAACTCATACTTGACTTGGAAGGCCTCTCTACTTGGCTTGAGCCCTCAACACTTCAAATCTAGAATTTGTATTTATCCACCACATCTTATTCACCTTTCTTATCCTCATCTTGGTGGTAGTGTGAGTAGTCACCCTAGGGGGGCCTAGACTTGATTGTGTTTTGCATAGAGAGTCTTGGAGGCTACTGGGGAAGCCTCCCTTGTGTTGGATACCATTCCTTCACTGAAGAGAGGGAATTTGTTACCTAGGTGACAATGGTGACATCTTCCATGTTGCACTTGTCATAGTGTCTTATGAAGGCTTTGCACTTGGTGCTCAATTGTGTGATAACATACTGTACATAACATCAAGAAAGAGGATGCCCCACAGAATGTGGGCGAGAGCATGCCAAGGATTTATGCATCCTTGGACAATAGACAAGTAGACTACCAATCCCACATGATTGAGGTAGAATGTAAGATTGATAATCAACCCATAGCTATTTTGATTGATTTTGGAGCTAGTCATAGCCGTATGGGTCCAAATATAGTTGAAAGGTTTAAATTGAATAGATGTAAGCATGAAAAGAATTGGTTGGTTCAGCTAGCCATTAGAACCAAGAGGAAAATTAGTGAACTTGTCAAGGATTTCCTAATGAACATGAATGGAGTCAGTACTAAGACAGATTTGAATATCATACCACTTGGGTCCCTTGACTTCTTAATTTGTATGGATTAGATGGACAAGCATCGTCTTGTCCTAGATTGCTACAACAAGGCTTTCACATGCCTTGATGAGGAAGGAAATTCGAGGACGGTGCAAGGTATTCCAAGACCTATATCCGTTAGAGAGATTTCAACATTGTAGTTAAAATAATTTTTAGGAAAGGGTGCCAGATATATGCAACCCATATGGAAGAACCAACAAAAGACAAGGAGCCAAGTCTTAAGGATTATCCAATATTGAAGGAATGTAAATATGTCTTTGGGAAATTGTCAGGATTGCCACCAAAGAGAGACATTGAATTAATGCTTGGAGCTGCCCTAGTGTCCAAAACTCCCTGCAAAATGAGCACACTAGAGTTGAAAGAGTTGTAAACGTATCTAGTAGAGTTGTTAAAGAAGGGGTACATACACCCAAGTGTCTCACCTTTGGGTGCCCGAGTGATTTTTGTGAAGAAAAAGGATAGAACTCTGAGGTTGTGTATTGACTTCAGAAAATTTAATAAGGTTACTGTAAAGAACTGGTACTTTCTACTACATATTGATGATATTTTTTATCAACTTAAAGGAGCAAGGATATTTTATAAGATCGACTCAAGGTCAAGTTACAATCAGGTGAGAATTAGAGAAGAGGATACCAACAAGAGAACATTCTAGATAAGGTATGGCCATTATGAGTTTGTGGTGGTTCCATTTGGCCTGACCAATGGACTAGCTACTTTTATGTGTCTAATGAATGGAGTGTTTAGAGATTACATGGACAAACTTGTGATTGTCTTCTTGGATGATATTCTTATCTACTCCAAGACATAGGAGCATGAACAACATTTGATGATGGTGCTATATGTGTTGAGAGAGCACCAATTGTATGCCAAGTTAAGAAAGTGCATTTTCTATCAAATACAAATCCATTATTTGGGCCACATCGTCTCAGAGGAGGGCATAATGGTGGACCCCGAGAAGATTGAGGCAATCAAAGGGTAGGCCTAGACCAAAGAATGTTTCAAAAGTGAGGTCCTTTATGGGACTAGCTGGATACCACATGAGATTCATTAAAATTTTCTCCAAGGTCGCACATCCAATCACTTCACCACAAAAGAAGGGAATAAAATTTGAATGGACTTCCAAATGTGAAGAGAGTTTCCAGTGCTTGAAGGAATTATTGACTAATACACCTATTTTAAAGGTTGTAGATCCATCTAAGGATTTTGTTGTGTGCACATATGCATGCAAGGAAGGGCTTGGTGGAATCCTTACACCAAAATGGGCATGTCATATGTTATGAGTCAAGGAATCTTAAAGAGAACGAGATAAATTATGCCATCCATGATTTAGAGTTGGAAACCATAGTTCATGCCTTAAAAATGTGGAGGCATTATCTCATGGGCATAAATTTGAATTGAGGATAGATCATAGTGATATGAAATACTTGTTTGAGTAGCTAACACTAAATGCTAGACAAACAAAATGGTTGTAATTTTACAGTGAATATGAATTCGACATCAAGCACATCAAGGGAAAAGATAATAAAGTGGCTAATGCACTTCGCTGGATGGTGCATGAAATGCATGCTAGCATGCATTGTTTAAATTTTAAAAGTAGAATTTTGGAAGTTGTAGCATTAGATCAGCTTTATGCACAAGTTACAAAAGTCTTACAACAAAGAAATATACCATTGAAGTTTAAGCACTATAGGATGGAAGAGGATGGGAGTCTCTTGTTCAGGGACAAGGTTTATTTTCCTAATTCTCTGGAGTTGAGAAATTTAGTGTTGAAGGAGATTGTAACATGGAAACTATTATTCATTGAGAAATGAATATTTCCGAATATTAATATTTGATTGAATATGATAAAGATGAAGATGATTACACTTCCCTCTTGACGATTGCTATATAGCATTGACTGGTCATGAGGTGAGGAGGTACGTTCCTCTTGATGAAGAGGTACATGCCTCTTGATTTAATTAAAAGATATTAATTATTATTACAATTATTATATTTATTATTATCATTTTTATGTTTGTAACATTTCCACCCTCTTAAGATTTTTCTTTGTCCTCAAAGCAAGGGTAGTGATGGGTATTTTTAGAGGAATTGTTCGGACTCCCATGAGGAATCTTCTTCTGGAAGTTTTTTCCATTTGATAAGATATTCCTTTATGGTTCTGGAACGTAACACCTTTTCCTTCGTGGCAAGAATACCTTCTGGTTCTAAGATAATTTTTTCTTCGTCATCGAATTCAAGGATTTATGTTTGCACTGGTTGATATTGCCCAAACATTTTTTTGAGACATGAAACATGGAAGACATTGTGGATGCGACAATTGTCTGGCAACTCCAATCTATAAGCTACTTGGCTATTTGTTTTGTTAATTTGAAAGGGTCCATAGAATTTTGGGGCCAATTTGTTCTTCCCTTATTGCTTAAGGCATACTTGTTTGTAGGGTTGAAGTCGTACAAACACCCAATCTCCTTCTTCAAATTCTCTTTCTGACCTATGTTGGTCTGCTAGTTGTTTCATTCGATTACGAGTTGTTGCTAGGTTCTCTTTTAATATTTGTATGATTTTTTGTTCTTCCTCTAGCTCATTTATTACTGCTTGGACCTTAGTATTAATTAGTGCAAAATCTTTCCATTTAGGTGGTTCATAATCATATAAGGCTTGGAAAGGAGTTATTTTAGTGGAAGTGTCATATGTAGAGTTATACCACCATTCGAATAAGTGTAACCATTGAGACCATTTATTTTGCTTATCTGTCACAAAGCATCGTAGGTACGTTTCTAATCATTTATTTACGATTTCTGTTTGACCATCTATTTGTGGATGATAGGAGGAGCTCATATTAAGAGATATTCGTGTATTTGTGCAAAATTCATTCCAGAAATTTCCTTTAAATTTTGCATCCCTATCGCTGACAATTACCTTCAGAAACCCATGTAACTTATAAATATTTTTGCAAAAAACATGTGCAATTTGTTTTGTTGTGTCGGTTTTTCTTACCGCCATGAAATGTGCATATTTGGTTAATCTGTTTGTTATCTCCTGAAATAAATTTTCCAATTTATTGTCATTGGGTGATAGGATGGTCATTGGATGACAGATTTTTGTAATTCTTGAGTTAAATGTCTTTAAGAGGAGTTTTAGACTTATCTTTTCAAGAAATAAGTGGTTTGAAATTTAATGTAGAAAATACCAAAAATTAGCTTTCCGTGGCTAAGAATTATCTATTTTGGTCATGTTAGCCACTGAAAGCTACATCTTTCGGTGGCTAAGGATGCTCTGTTTTGGTCCTCTAAGCCACCGAAAACGCAGAATTTTCCAGAATGCATCAATTTTGGTCAAATGGTCAAAGTTCAACTTGGAAAGAGTGTATTTAGGAGAAGATGCTGACTATTACTCAAAGATATGATCAAATATCATCCATGAGTGCAGGTGGCACTTCATTTTATCAATAGAAATATTCTAGGGATCAATTCCTAAAATGTAGGAATATGACTAGATTTGGAAATCTGGATTTTTCTGTTTTAGTAAGCTTCTTGGGAGACAGTTCCCGATCAGCTGGAAGAGTATTTTTTGAAACTGAAGAAGGTTTTTCATAATAAGGGGATGATATTCAATAACCTCTCTCATTTTCCCAATCTCTACTTTTATTTGTGAAATATAGTTCAATCTTTGAGAACCATATTTCCAGAAATTAAATACTTTGATTTTCCTATTTTAGTCACCTTCTTGGGAGACAGATCCTGATCATCTGGAAGAGTATTTTTCGAAACAGAAAGAGTTTTTTCATAATAACGGGATGATATTCAATAACCTCTCTCAGTATCCCAATATCTACTTTGATTTGTGAAATATAGGTCAACTTTGAGCACCATATTTCTAGAAATTAAATACTCTGTTTTTCCTGTTTTAGCCACTGTCTTTGAGGACAGATTCTGATGAGCTGGAAGAGTATTTTTAGAAACTGAAGGAGGTATTTCATAAGAATGGGATGCTCTTCAATAAAATCTCTCAGTTTCCCAAGATATATTTTTATTTGTGAAATATAGGTGAATCTTGCAGAAGCATATTTCCAAAAATTCTAAATTATGTTTTTCTTGCCACATCACAAATTCGAATTTGTGATAGATATCTTCCACAAACTAAAGATAGAAGAAGTGGTTATCAGATCCATATTTTGAGGATCTCAAATAAGTTTTAAAGGCTATATAATCCTATTGAGTTCATATTGTAAAGGATGTTCGACTTTGGAGACTTTTTCACACTCTATACTCAAGCTTCTCATTTGCAGATCAATTTATACAAGCTTCTTTTGCAATTATCTGTTCAGACTTACATTTTTCTGTCTATTCTATATTTGCACATGGATGTTTAATTCATGTCTATTTTGTTTGTCTAAATCCTGATGGCTGTCATCCTATCATTGCTTTGATGAGTTGAATTGCAAATATCATTTGCTCATTGTGACTGCCCATTCATGTATCTTTATGTGTGAGTCTACTGGCATAGTAAGAATTCTCCATACATTCACTTATTTACAAACCCTCTGAACAGTGATAGTTAAAAGCCTTGTCATCTGGTTATGTTTATGCATGTCTTGAGAGAGCAGGTCTGATTTAGTTATCTGACTTGATCCAATTAAGAGAATATTATACACCATTGAGATATTAGTTAAGTTACCAGGCTTCTTTGAGCTACAACCTAGAAGAACTCCTGGAGTGATAACAAATTGGCGCCATTGCCGGGGAGAGGAGATTGAAGCTCAAATTCCTTGGGAGACGAAAAGATGCAGCTTTGATGATAGACAAATTATGGACATATATTCGGTTGTAATCATCTATCTGGCGACTCCATGAAGGACATATTCAGTGGCGACTCCATTGTTCATAAATCTGTTGGTGACTCCACTGGTATGAAATGAACAAGATCTTAGCGAAAAGATATGATTTCTGTGATTTTCCCAAGATTGTTGGTTTCCCTAATCCTCTACCTAGTAGAGATGAATGGGAAGGTATTCTTCCTACATTTAAAGGAGAAGATTGGGTGGTTCCAGCTGAACATCTGCTATATTTCCATGAGTTTATTCGTGAATGTCAGATTGTGCACAAGGATGTCAAGATCAAGCTTTTAAGATATTCATTGAAATGAGCAGCCCTTGATTGGTGTAGATATCTTCCAACCGCCAGTATCAACTCTTTGGAAGTTTTTCACGATGCATTCAATTTGTTCTGTAAATATGACTTTTTAGCTGATGTTCTTTTTCTAGAATGTTGTCATGAATTTAATTTATTGGATAAAGATTCAAATAGCCATGGAGAGTATGGTGCAATTGGGGAGACCTCTCTTTTTGACCGAGATATTGAGGATCTTCACGATATTAACCATCATATAGATGCTTTTAACATTGTACCAAATGCATCTAATGTATTAGGCTGTCATAAAGAATAGATGATGAGCAGATTTTTATATCATCATATGATAGATTTGAGTCTACAACAAATACTAAGAGTAGCCCTCAACTTCCAGATTTGCAGACGAAGGGAAATTGCAGCAGACATGAGAAGGAAGATGATGAGCAGAAAACTTTAGATTAGATTGCTGATTTTTCAACGAAGAAATCTTCATCTCCGCCATTAGAATTTGATTTTGATTTTTTAGTATTTGATAAATATAGTGACGATGAAGAGGATTTTAAAGATTCATTGACTAATAAAATCTCATCTAGTCCTACTTTTCACCAAAGAAATAATCAGCCATATATGCATGTTGTCTTTGATGAAAGTTGTGAATATGATGTTCCAAAATCCAAAGAAAATCCTTTTCATTTCGATATATCCTCTAAAGATATCATTGTTGAAGAAGGTGATCAGAATTTTTTTCATGATACATTTTCTCAGAATCATCTTTCATTTAATCATTATCAAGACAATGATGTAAAAGATCAAGAACACACTTTTTCTTTTCTTTAAAAAACTGTCAGCTGTGATAGGCCAACATATCATTATGATGAATTCAAATTACAAAGATATGGTGGAGGGGAGTAGAAAGGTTCAGATCAACAATTGAGCTTGCATTTTCATCCGACAGAGGAAGAACAGTCCACATTGAACATTGACATCAGTGAAAGCAATCAACATAAACATTTCTTTCAGTTGGAACAACAACAAAAAGAGGTATTCCTTTATGGTTTTAATGACCATATTGCAAACTATTTGGAATCCATGGGCAGCATAGATGTTAAAATATTTGTATAAGATGAAAGCTGGCTTAATCATCTGTTCAAACCACTTTTCTACATATTATGGCTTCCTATGTTTTTGGGGTCAAGATCGAAGAGATTATTAGTTAATCAGTTTCTTACATGGCTTCATTGGAAGCATGAGTTCACTTGATAAGGGGCAGTATAGTTCGTTAGGTAGGAATTAGCAAAAGAATAAGCTCTTCATTTGAGCAAGATTGTTTTCAATTTTCGATGAATAAAGCACAACAGGATACAGGCAGGTTACAGGTTTGAAGGAGATCAGTTGCATAGGCCAAATGACTCCATGCCCAATGGAACTACAAGTTTTGAAAAAATTTAGAGAATGGTTGACTGTTGACTCCATATCCCAATGGACAAGGCGATTGGAACTACGTGGTTCGTGAAACCTCACAGGGAGGATTTCACCCCAAATAGGAGCTAGATGTTATCTCCTGAAATAAATTTTCCAATTTATTGTCATTAGGTGATAGGATGGTCATTGGATGAAAGATTTTTGTAATTCTTGAGTTAAATGTCTTTAAGAGGAGTTTTAGACTTATCTTTTCAAGAAATAAGTGGTCTGAATTTTGAATGTAGAAAATACCAAAAATTATCTTTCGATGGATAAGGATTCTCTATTTTGGTCATGTTATCCATTGAAAGTTGCAGTTTTCGGTGGCTAAGGATGCTCTATTTTGGTCCTCTAAGCCACCGAAAACACAAAATTTTCTAGAATGCATAAATTTTGGTCAAAAGGTCAAAGTTCGACTTGGCAAGAGTGTATTTAGGAGAAGATGATGACTATTACTCAAAGATATTATAAAATATCATCCATGAGTGCAGGTGGCACTTCATTTCATCAATAGAAATATTCTAGGGATCAATTCCTAAAATGTAGGAATATGACTAGATTTGGAAATCTGGATTTTCCTGTTTTAGTCACCTTCTTGGGAGAGATCCTGATCAGATGGAAGAGTATTTTTCGAAACCGAAGGAGGTTTTTCATAAGAATGGGCTGATATTCAATAAATTCTCTCAGTTTCCCAAGATCTACTTTGATTTGTGAAATATAGTTCAATCTTTGAGCACCATATTTCCAGAAATTAAATACTTTGATTTTCCTATTTTAGTCACCTTCTTGGGAGACAGATCCTGATCACCTGGAAGAGTATTTTTCGAAAATGAAGGATTTTTTTCATAAGAAAAGGCTGATATTCAATAACCTCTCTCAGTATCCTAAGATCTACTTTTATTTGTGAAATATAGGTCAATCTTGGAGCACCATATTTCCAGAAATTAAATACTCTTTTTTTCCTGTTTTAGTCACTGTCTTTGAGGACAGATTTTGATGAGCTGGAAGAGTATTTTTAGAAAATGAAGGAGGCATTTCATAAGAACAAGATTCTCTTCAATAACCTCTCTCAGTTTCCCAATATATATTTTTATTTTTTAAATATAGGTGAATCTTGGAGAAGCATATTTCTAGAAATTATAAATTCTGCTTTTCTTGCCACATCACAAATTCGAATTTGTGATAGATATCTTCCACAAACTAAATATAGAAGAAGTGGTTGTTAGATCCATATTTTTAGGATCTCAAATAAGTTGGAAAGGCTATATAATCATGTTGAGTTCATATTGTAAAGGAGGTTCGACTTTGGAGACTTTTTCACACTCTGTACTCAAGCTTCTCATTTGCAGATCAGTTTATACCAGCTTCTTTTGCAATTATCTGTTCAGACTTACATTTTTCTGTCTATTCTATATTTGCACATGGATGTTTAATTCATGTCTATTTTGATTGTCTAAAGCCTGATATCTTTCATCCTATCATTTCTTTGATGAGTTGAATTGCAAATATCATTTTCTCATTGTGACTGACCATTCATGTATCTTTATGTGTGACTCTGCTGGCATAGTAAGAATTCTCCATATATTCACTTATTTACAAACCCTCTGAACAATGATAGTTAAAAGCCTTGTCATCTGGTTATGTTTATGCATGTCTTGAGAGAGAAGGTCTGATTTAGTTATCTAACTTGATCCAATTAAGAGAATATTATACACCATTGAGATATTAGTTAAGTTACGAGGCTTCTTTGAGCTACAACCTAGAAGAAATCCTGGAGTGATAACAAATTGGCGCCGTTGCCGGGGAGAGGAGATTGAAGCTCAACTTCCTTGGGAGACGACAAGATCCAGCTTTGATGATAGAAAAAGTCTGGACATATATTCGGTTGTAATCATTTATCTGGCGACTCCATGAAGGACAGATTCAGTGGCGACTCCATTGTTCAGAAATCTGTTGGCGACTCCACTGGTATGAAATGAACAAGATCTTAGCGAAAAGGTATGCTTTCTGTGATTTTTCCAAGATTGTTGGTTTCCCTAATCCTCTACCTAGTAGAGATGAATGGGAAGGTATTCTTCCTACATTTAAAGGAGAAGATTGGGAGGTTCCAGCTGAACATCTGCTAGATTTCCATGAGTTTATTCCTGAACGTCAGATTGTGCACGAGGATGTCAAGATCAAGCTTTTCAGATATTCATTGAAAGGAGAAGCCCTTGATTGGTGTAGATCTCTTCCAACCGCCAGTATCAACTCTTTGAAAGTTTTTCATGATGCATTCAATTTGTGCTGTAAAGATGACTTTTTAGCTGATGTTCTTTTTCTAGAATGTTGTCATGAATTTAATTTATTGGATAAAGATTCAAATAGCCATGGAGAGTATGCTGCAATAGGGGACACCTCTCTTTTTGACCGAGATATTGAGGATCTTCACGATGTTAACCATCATATAGATGCTTTTAACATTGTACCAAATGCATCTAATGTATTAAGCTGTCATAAAGATCAGATTGTCCCCTTTAAAAAATTGGAGATGATGAGCAGATTATTATATTAGCATATGACAGATTTGAGTCTACAAAAAATACTAAGAGCAGCCCTCAGCTTCCAGATTTGCAGACGAAGGGAAATTGCAGCAGACATGAGAAGGAAGATTATGAGCAGAAAAGTTTAGATTAGATTGCTGATTTTTCAACGAAGAAATCTTCATCTCCGCCATTAGAATTTGATTCTGATTTTTCAGTATTTTATAAATATAGTGATGATGAAGAGGATTTTAAAGATTCGTTGACTAATAAAATCTCATCTAGTCCTACTTTTCAAGAAAGAAATAATCAGCCATATATGCATGTTGTCTTTGATGAAAGTTGTGAATATGATGTTCCAAAATCCAAAGAAAATCCTTTTCATTTCGATATATCCTCTAAAAATATCATTGTTGAAGAAGGTGATCAAATTTTTTTTCATGATACATTTTCTCAGACTCATCTTTCATTTAATCATTATCAAGACAATGATGTAAAAGATCAAGAACATACTTTTTCTTTTCTTTCAAAAACTGTCAGCTGTGATAGGCCAACATATCATTATGATGAATTCAAATTACAGAGATATGGTGAAGGGGAGCAGAAAGGTTCAGATCAACAATTGAGCTTGCATTTTCATTTGACAGAGGAAGAACAATCCACATTCAATATTGACATCAGTGAAAGCAACTAGCAACAACATTTCTTTCAGTTGGAACAACAACAAAAAGAGGTATTCCTTTATGGTTTTAATGACCCTATTGCAAACTATTTGGAATCCATGGGCAGCATAGATGTTAAAATATTTGTATTAGATGAAAGTTGGCTTAATCATCTGTTCAAACCACTTTTCTGCATATTATGGCTTCCTATATTTTTGGGGTCAAGATCGAAGAGATTATTAGTTAATCAGTTTCTTACATGGCTTCATTGGAAGCATGAGTTCACTTGATAAGGGGAAATAAAGTTAGTTAGTATATGAATTAGCAAAAGAATAAGCACTTCATTTGAGCAAGATTGTTTTCAATTTTCAATGAATAAAGCACAACAGGATACGAGCAGATTACAGGTTTGAAGGAGATCAGTTGCATAGGCCAAATGACTCCGTGGCCAATGGAACTACAAGTTTTGAAAAAATTCAGAGAATGGTTGACTGTTGACTCCATATCCCAATGGACAAGGTGACTGGAACAACGTGGTTCTTGAAACCTCATAGGGAGGATTTCACCCCCAATAGGAGTCACATGTTATCTCCTGAAATAAATTTTCCAATTTATTGTCATTAGGTGATAGGATGGTCATTGGATGAAAGATTTTTGTAATTCTTGAGTTAAATGTCTTTAAGAGGAGTTTTCGACTTATCTTTTCAAGAAATAAGTGGTATGAAATTTGAATGTAGAAAATACCAAAAATTAGCTTTCGGTGGCTAAGGATTCTCTATTTTGGTCATGTTAGCCACTGAAAGCTACAACTTTTGGTGGCTAAGGATGCTCTGTTTTGGTCCTCTAAGCCACCGAAAATGCAAAATTTTCCAGAATGCATAAATTTTGGTCAAAAGGTCAAAGTTCGACTTGGCAAGAGTGTATTTAGGAGAAGATGATGACTATTACTCAAAGATATGATCAAATATCATCCATGAGTGCGGGTGGCACTTCATTTGATCAATAGAAATATTCTAGGGAACAATTCCTAAAATGTAGGAATATGACTAGATTTGGAAATCTGGATTTTTCCGTTTTAGTCACCTTCTTGGGAGACAGATCCTGATCAGATGGACGAGTATTTTTCGAAACTGAAGGAGGTTTTTCATAAGAACGGGCTGATATTCAATAAACTCTCTCAGTTTCCCAAGATCTACTTTTATTTGTGAAATATAGTTCAATCTTTGAGCACCATATTTCCAGAAATTAAATACTTTGATTTTCCTATTTTAGTCACCTTCTTGGGAGATAGATCCTGATCAGCTGGAAGAGTATTTTTCCAAATTGAAGGAGGTTTTTCATAAGAACGAGATGATATTCAATAAAATCTCTCAGTATCCCAAGATCTACTTTTATTTGTGAAATATAGGTCAATCTTTGAGCACAATATTTCCACAAATTAAATACTCCGTTTTTCTTGTTTTAGTCACTGTCTTTGAGTACAGATTCTGATGAGCTGGAAGAGTATTTTAAAAACCGAAGGAGGTATTTCATAAGCACGTGATTCTCTTCAATAACCTTCAATAACCTCTCTCAGTTTCCCAACATGTATTTTTATTTGTGAAATATAGGTGAATCTTAGAGAAGCATATTTCTAGAAATTCTAAATTCTGTTTTTCTTGCCACATCACAAATTCGAAATTGTGATAGATATCTTCCACAAACTAAAGATAGAAGAAGTGGTTATCAGATCCATATTTCGAGGATCTCAAATAAGTTGTAAATGCTATATAATCCTGTTGAGTTCATTTTAAAGGAGGTTCGACTTTGGATATTTTTTCACACTCTGTACTCAAGCTTCTTTTGCAATTATCCGTTCAGACTTACATTTTTCTGTCTATTCTATATTTGCACATGGATGTTTAATTCATGTCTATTTTGTTTGGCTAAAGCATGATGGATGTCATCCTATCATTGCTTTGATGAGTTGAATTGCAAATATCATTTTCTCATTGTGACTGGCCATTCATGTATCTTTATGTGTGAGTCTGCTGGCATAGTAAGAATTCTCCATACATTCACTTATTTACAAGCCCTCTGAACAGTGATAGTTAAAAGCCTTGTCATCTGGTTATGTTTATGCATGTCTTGAGAGAGAAGGTCTGATTTAGTTATCTGACTTGATCCAATTAAGAGAATATTATACACCATTGAGATATTAGTTAAGTTACCAGGCTTCTTTGAGCTACAACCTAGAAGAACTCATGGAGTGATAACACTGTCAACCACAACAAATTTTTTATCCTTCCCATCAGACATGGGTAGCCCTTCAATGAAATCCATGTTAGATTTTTAGCTCGGGAGGTACTCCGCATGTTTTGTCTTGTATGCGGATGTTACCTTAATATTTACACTACCAGGCACTTAACTTTGTAATAGTTTTTATAAAGTTGTTTAAGTGGTTCTTTTATTAAAGTGACTTTTTAATAAAGTGTACCTTCTATTTTTAAAGTGACTTTATTTTCATAAAGCACTTATGTAATAAAGTGAAATTCACTTTAATTTTAAATGAGACATTTTGGAGGGAATGGATCATGACACTTGATCTTGAAAAAGGCAAGATCTAATCTTGGCCTTTGGATCTAGGGTTGGGGAAGGTGAAAAGACACTTTGGGGGGAAAATGTCATTTTCAGATTATAAAAGAATGCATTGGGTAGTGTGAAAGACATGCTGAGAGAACACTGAGAAGACGAGAGGAGTTGAGTTAGAGAGATTTTATGAGTAAGCTTGAGAGAGGAAAGTGAGCAACAAGAGGGCATGAATGCCAATAATTTTTTTTCTAAGAGTTTTTCGCTGAAATAATTTTCTGTTGTGGGAGGCTGTACTGTATGGATCCGTATAGTCCGTACAGATTTGGCACAGAAATTGAGGCATTTCGAGCACAATTTTCGAGGAAGATTTCAGATTTTTGGTGGTTGTTTTTGGGCCATTCGAAACAGTCTGTACAACTGTCTGTGGGCACGGAAAACGAGGTACGAAAGAGGATGTACAACGGTATGGTTTTGGCATGGAAAACGAGGCAGATTTCTGTGGGACAGATTTAGTGCTGTGAGGTATTTTCCTTGGCTGGAAATGTGATTTGTACAACTGTTTTGTACTTTCTTGAAGCTTAATAATATATATATCTCTCTCTCTCATTGGGTTTCCCCACATTGGAGTTTTCCCTGGCATTTGCCTAATTTTCTGCGTGTTATGGGTTGTTGTCCACTGTGTTATTTCCGCTACTATTTTGCTTAGCAATGTGTATTTCTGCTTATGGAAATTTCTGAATATGGGTTTTATGCATTTATGAAATTTTTGAATACAATTATCTCTAGGTTGCTAAGTGTATGACAAATATTAACTTGCTGATTTTTTGTCATTAAAAATCTACATGGTATCAGAGCTTTGTCTTTGACAGTGGGCAGTGTGATATTTGGGCAAAAGGGTGTGATTGTTTTCCTTGAGTTGTGACAAGGAATATGGCTGCAAGCATTAGATATGAGGATCGGTTGGATGACATTTCCAACTACTTGCAGTGGAAGGTCCGGTTGTTAGCTGTTCTGAAGGAGAACAAGATTTATAGCTATTTCATCTCTGTTGTGGTAGCTCCCGCAACAGATCTTGTTGCTTTGGACTTGCATGAGACCAAGGAAGCCAAAGCTCAGAGGATTATTCTAGATGGGGTGAAGGATTACCTTATCCCACACTTGGCTGAAAAAAAGACTGCCAAGGAGATGTGGGATGCACTTAATAACTTGTTCGAGGTGAAGAACGAGAACCAGAAGATGGCCTTGAGGGCTAAGTTGCATGATACCAAGATGGGTAAGGAGGAGAGTGTCTCTTCTTATCTTACCCAGGTGGCTCAAGTAAAATATGAGCTGGTAGCTGTTAGAGAGGTCACTACGGATTCTGAGTTGGTGAGGATAGCCTTAAATGGCTTCACCAAAGAATGGGAAGTCTTTGTGAAGTGTGTGGTGGGACATGAGCATCTACCAGATTGGAGCAGACTGTGGGATGATTTCACTCAGGAGGAGATCCAAGAAATATCTCAGAGCATTGATTAGAAGACAGATAGAGCTGAGGAGAATGTTGCTCTTGCGCAAAGAGCAAGACGAAAATAAGTTATGGAAGGGACTTGAGTAAAGTCAGATGATATTGTTGTAACCAGTTGGGGCACCTTGCCTCTCATTGTCCTGAGAGGAAGAAGAAGAAGAAGGAACCAGAAGGGCCTGAGACAACTGCTATAACAGCCATGGAGGAATTTGCTTCAAAGTTTGATAGGGAATTTTCTTTGGTTACCCTAGTTTCCAGTGTTGGGAGCGGAGGATTCAGAGGTGATGTCAGATGTATTGTGGATAGTGGAGCCTCTAATGACATGACGAGAATCTGGCGAGTATTCCCAGATTTCACAGAGATTGGTCCTGGCCGACAAGTGGTAAATGAAGGTGGTGTGGCAAGAGTTGTACGTGGAGTTGGGAATGTAAAATTCCAACTCGATTTTGGTGGACTATTGGAGCTTGATGGAGTTCTCTTTGTTCCAAGGTTGAGTGTTAACTTGCTCCCAGTCTCCGCCTTGGAGGATGTAGGATATTGCGTATTGTTCAAGAGAGAACATGTCTTTATCTACAGGTAGGGAGTGGACCCGGTAGAGCTGCAACTGATCGGTAACCGAGTGAATAGGTTTTATATGTTGAGAGGATAGCCTTTGATGTATGATTCAACGTCAGATGAGGAGTGTGAGGAGGCTTCTGAGACTGCGGTGGCACCAAGGTATCAGTCTTGCATTCCGAGAGAAGAGAGCGAGTATCTTCTAAGAACTGGTAGAAGGATCAACCAGGTTGATCGAACCAATGCTCAAGATGAAGTGAGCTCAGGGTTCCAGGATGTTTCCAAGAGAAGATCTTCTAGTTCGAGTTCTGTGCAGGTGTTGAGGATGACTCCAGGTTCACAGGGAGCTCTTACAGAACACAGTGTGATGGGACCAGATGATGGAGATGGTAGCGAGTAGATCCCTCGCTAAGAGGGAGTGTTAGCTTTTTAGCTCGGGAGGTACTCCGCATGTTTTGTCTTGTATGGGGATGTTACCTTAAAATTTACACTACCATGCACTTAGCTTTGTAATAGTTTTTATAAAGTTATTTAAGTGGTTCTTTTATTAAAGTGTACCTTCTATTTTTAAAGTGACTTTATTTTCACAAAGCACTTATGTAATAAAGTGAAATTCACTTTAATTTTAAATGAGACATTTTGGAGGGAATGGATCATGACCCTTGATCTTGAAAAAGGCAAGATCTAATCTTGGCCTTTGGATCTAGGGTTGGGGAAGGTCAAAAGACACTTTGGGGGGAAAATGTCATTTTCAGATTATAAAAGAATGCATTGGGTAGTGTGCAAGACATGTCGAGAGGACACTGAGAAGACGAGAGGAGTTGAGTTAGAGAGATTTTTTGAGTAAGCTTGAGAGAGGAAAGTGAGTAGCAAGAGGGCACATTTTCCAAGGAAAGAGGGCACAAATCCCAAGAAAATTTTTTCTGAGAGTTTTTGGCTGAAATAATTTTATGATGTGGGAGGCCGTATTGTATGGATCCGTACAGTCCATATGATTCCATACAGTCTGTACAGATTTGGCATGCAAATCGAGGCATTTCAGGCATGATTTTCGAGGCAGATTTCAGATTTTTGGTGGTTGTTTTTGGGCCATACGAAACAGTCCATACAACTGACTATGGGCACGGAAAACAAGGTACAGAAGAGGCTATACAACGGTACAGTTTTGGCATGAAAAATGAGGCAGATTTTTGTGGGATAGATTTGGTGATGTGAGGTATTTTCCTTTGTTGGAAATGTGATTTGTGCTGCAGTTTTGTACTTTCTTGAAGCTGAATAATAGATCTCTCTCTCTCTCTCTCTCGTTGGGTTTTCCCACATTGGGGTTTTCCCTGACATTTGCCTAAATTTCTGCGTGTTATGGGTTACTGTCCACTGTGTTATTTCCGCTGCTATTTTTCTTAGCAATGTGTATTTTTGCTCATGGAAATTTCTGAATATGAGTTTTATGCATTTCTGAAATTTATGAAGATAGTTATCTCTAGGTTGCTAAGTGTAAGACAAATATTAGCTTGCTGATTTTTTGTCATTAAAAATATACATGGTATCAGAGCTTTGTCTTTGACAGTGGGCAGTGTGATATTTGGGCAAAAGTGTGTGATTGTTTTCCTTGAGTTGTGACAGGGAATATGGCTGCAAGCATTAGATATGAGAATTGGTTGGATGACATTTCCAACTACTTGCAGTGGAAGGTCCGATTGTCAGCTGTTCTCAAGGAGAACAAGATTTATAGCTATTTCAGCTCTATTGTGGCAGCTCCCGCAATAGATCTTGTTTCTTTGGACTTGCATGAGACCAAGGAAGCCAAAGCTCAGAGGATTATTCTGGATGGGGTGAAGGATCACCTTATCCCACACTTGGCTGAGAAAAAGACTACCAAGGAGATGTGGGATGCACTTAAGAACTTGTTTGAGGCAAAGAATGAGAACCAGAAGATGGCCTTGAGGGCTAAGTTGCATGATACCAAGATGGGTAAGGAGGAGAGTGTCTCTTTTTATCTTACCTGGGTGGCTCAAGTAAAAGATGAGCTGGCAGATATTGGAGAGGTCACTACGGATTTTGAGTTGGTGAGGATAGCCTTAAATGGCTTCATCAAAGAATGAGAAGTCTTAGTGAAGTGTGTGGTGGGACATGAGCATCTACCAGATTGGAGTAGACCGTGGGATGATTTCACTCAGGAGGAGATCCGAGAAAGATCTCAGAGCAGTGATCAGAAGACAAACAAAGCTGAGGAGAATGTTGCTCTTGCGGCAAAGAGAAAGAAGAAAGGAAGTTATGGAAGGGACTTGAGTAAAGTCATATGCTATTGTTGTAACCAGTTGGGGCACCTTGCCTCTCATTGTCCTGAGATAAAGAAGAAGAAGAAGGAACCAGAAGGGCCTGAGACAACTTCTACAGCAGCCATGGAGGACTTTGCTTCAAAGTTCGATAGGGTGTTTTCTTTGGTTACCCTAGTTTCCAGTGTCGGGAGTGGAGGATTCAGAGGTGATGTCAGATGGATTGTGGATAGCGAAACCTCTAACGACATGACGGGAATCTGGCTAGTATTCCCAGATTTCACAGAGATTGGTCCTAGCTGACAAGTGGTAAATGAAGGTGCTATGGCAAGAGCTGTACGTGGAGTTGGGAATGTCAGATTCCAACTCGAGTTTGGGGGACTCTTGGAGCTTGATGGAGTTCTTTTTTTTCCAGGTTTGAGTGTTTAATTGCTCTCAATCTCAGCCTTGGAGGATGTAGGATATTGCGTATTGTTCAAGAGAGAACATGTCTTTATCTACAGGCAAGGAGTGGACCTGGTAGAGCTGCAGCTGATTGATAACCGAGTGAATAGGTTGTATATGTTGAGAGGATAGCCTTTGATGTATGATTCAGTGTCAGGTGAGGAGTGTGAGGAGGCTTCTAAGAATGCGGTGGCGCCAGGGTATCAGTCTTGCATTACGAGAGAAGAGAGTGAGTCTCTTCTGAGCACTGGCAGAAGGCTCAACCAAGTTGATCGAACCAATGCTTAAGATGAAGTGAGCTCAGGGTTCCAGGATGTTTCCAAGAGAAGATCTTCTAGTTCGAGTTCTATGTAGGTGTTGAGGATGGCTCCAGGTTCAGAGGGAGCTCCTACAGAGCACAATGTGATGGGACCATATGATGGAGATGGTAGCGAGTACATCCCTCGCTAAGAGGGAGTGTTATTTTTTAGCTCGGGAGGTACTCCGGATGTTTTGTCTTGTATGGGGATGTTACCTTAATATTTACACTACCATGCACTTAACTTTGTAATAGTTTTTATAAAGTTGTTTAAGTGGTTCTTTTATTAAAGTGACTTTTTAATAAAGTGTACCTTCTATTTTTAAAGTGACTTTATTTTCATAAAGCACTTATGTAATAAAGTGAAATTCACTTTAACTTTAAATGAGACATTTTGGAGGGATTGGATCATGACCCTTGATCTTGAAAAAGACAAGATCTAATCTTGGCCTTTGGATCTAGGGTTGGGGAAGGTCAAAAGACACATTGGGGGGAAAATGTCATTTTCAGATTATAAAAGAATGCATTGGGTAGTGTGCAAGACATGTCGAGAGGACACCGAGAAGACAAGAGGAGTTGAGTTAGAGAGATTTTCTGAGTAATCTTGAGAGACGAAAGTGAGCATCAAGAGGGCACATTTTCCAAGGAAAGAGGGCACAAATCCCAAGATTTTTTTTTTTGAGAGTTTTTGGCTGAAATAATTTTCTGCTGTGGGAGGCCGTACTGTACGGATCCGTACAGTCCGTATGGATTTGGCATGAAAATCAAGGCATTTCGGGCATGATTTTTGAGGTGTATTTCAGATTTTTGGTGGCTATTTTTGGGCCGTACGGAACAGTCCGTACAGCTGACTGTGGGCATGGAAAATGAGGTACGAAAGAGGCTGTACAATGGTATGGTTTTGGCATGAATAACGAGGTAGATTTCTATGGGACAGATTTGGTGCTGTGAGGTATTTTCCTTGGCTGGAAATTTCATTTGTGCCGTTGTTTTGTACTTTCCTTAAGCTGAATAATCTCTCTCTCTCTCTCTCTCTTTCTCTCTCTCTCTCTCTCTCGTTGGGTTTCCCCAAATTGTGGTTTTCCCTGGCATTTGCCTAAATTTCTGCGTTTTATGGGTTGCTATCCACTGTGTTATTTTGCTTAGCAATGTGTATTTCTGCTTATGGAAATTTCTGAATATGGGTTTTATGCATTTCTGAAATTTATGAAGATAGTTATCTCTAGGTTGCTAAATGTATGAAAAATATTAACTTGCTGATTTTTTGTCATTAAAAATCTACATGGTATCAGAGCTTTGTCTCTGACAGTGGGCAGTGTGATATTTGGGCAAAAGGGTGTGATTGTTTTCCTTGAGTTGTGACATGGAATATGGATGCAAGAATTAGATATGAGGATCAGTTGGATGGCATTTCCAACTACTTGCAGTGGAAGGTCCGGTTGTTAGCTGTTCTCAAGGAGAACAAGATTTATAGTTATTTCAGCTCTATTGTGGTAGCTCCTGCAATCGATCTTGTTGCTTTGGACTTGCATGAGACCAAGGAAGCCAAAGCTCAGAGGATTATTCTGGATGGGATGAAGGATCACCTTATCCCACACTTTGCTGAGAAAAAGACTGCCAAGGAGATGTGGGATGCACTTAAGAACTTGTTCGAGGCAAAGAATGAGAACCGGAAGATGGCCTTGAGGGCTAAGTTGCATGATACCAAGATAGGTAAGGAGGAGAGTGTCTCTTCTTATCTTACCCTGGTGGCTCAAGTAAAATATGAGCTGGCAGCTGTTGGAGAGGTCACTACGGATTCTAAGTTGGTGAGGATAGCCTTAAATAGCTTCACCAAAGAATGGGAAGTCTTCGTGAAGTGTGTGGTGGGACATGAGCATCTACCAGATTGGAGCAAACTTTGGGATGATTTCACTCAGGAGGAGATCCGAGAAAGATCTCAGAGCAGTGATAAGAAGACAGATAGAGCTAAGGAGAATGTTGCTCTTGTGGCAAAGAGCACGAAGAAAGGAAGTTATGGAAGGGACTTGAGTAAAGTCAGATGCTATTGTTGTAACCAGTTGGGGCACCTTGCCTCTCATTGTCCTGAGAGGAAGAAGAAGAAGAAGGAACCAGAAGGGCCTGAGACAACTTCTACAGCAGCCATGGAGGACTTTGCTTCAAAGTTCGATAGGGTGTTTTCTTTGGTTACCCTAGTTTCCAGTGTCGGGAGTGGAGGATTCAGAGGTGATGTCAGATGGATTGTGGATAGCGAAACCTCTAACGACATGACGGGAATCTGGCTAGTATTCCCAGATTTCACAGAGATTGGTCCTAGCTGACAAGTGGTAAATGAAGGTGCTATGGCAAGAGCTGTACGTGGAGTTGGGAATGTCAGATTCCAACTCGAGTTTGGGGGACTCTTGGAGCTTGATGGAGTTCTTTTTTTTCCAGGTTTGAGTGTTTAATTGCTCTCAATCTCAGCCTTGGAGGATGTAGGATATTGCGTATTGTTCAAGAGAGAACATGTCTTTATCTACAGGCAAGGAGTGGACCCGGTAGAGCTGCAGTTGATCGGTAACCGGGTGAATAGGCTGTATATGTTGAGAGGACAACCTTTGATGTATGATTCAACGTCAGATGAGGAGTGTGAAGAGGCTTCTGAGACTGCAGTGGCACCAAGGTATCAGTCTTGCATTCTGAGAGAAGAGAGCGAGTCTCTTTTGAGCACTGGCAGAAGGCTCAACCAGGTTGATCGAACCAATGCTCAAGATGAATTGAGCTCAGGGTTCCAGGATGTTCCCAAGAGAAGATCTTCTAGCTCGAGTTCTGTGCAGGTGTTGAGGATGGCTCCAGGTTCAGAGGGAGCTCCTACAGAGCACAGTGTGATGGGACCAGATGATGGAGATAGTAGCGTAGTACATCCCTCAATAAGAGTGAGTGTTAGCTTTTTAGCTCAGGAGGTACTCCACATGTTTTGTCTTGTATGGGGATGTTACCTTAATATTTACACTACCATGCACTTAACTTTGTAATAGTTTTTATAAAGTTGTTTAAGTGGTTCTTTTATTAAAGTGACTTTTTAATAAAGTGTACCTTCTATTTTTAAAGTGACTTTATTTTCATAAAGCACTTATGTAATAAAGTGAAATTCACTTTAATTTTAAATGAGACATTTTGGAGGGAATGGATCATGACCCTTGATCTCGAAAAAGGCAAGATCTAATCTTGGCCTTTGGATCTAGGGTTGGGGAAGGTGAAAATACGCTTTGGGGGGAAAATGTCATTTTCAGATTATAAAAGAATGCATTGGGTAGTGTGCAAGACATGTTGAGAGGACATCGAGAAGATGAGAGGAGTTGAGTTAGAGAGATTTTCCGAGTAAGCTTGAGAGAGGAAAGTGAGCAGCAAGAGGGCACGTTTTCCAAGGAAAGAGGGGACGAATCCCAAGAAAATTTTTTCTGAGAGTTTTTGGCTGAAATATTTTTCTGATGTGGGAGGCCATACTATATGGATTTGTACAGTCCGTATGGTCGTACAGATTTGGCACAAAAATCGAGGCATTTTGGGCACAGTTTTCAAGGCAAATTTCATATTTTTGGTGGTTTTTTTTTGGGTCGTACGGAACAGTTCGTACAGTTGACTGTGGGCACGAAAAATGAGGTACAGAAGAGGTTGTACAATGGTACAATTTTGGCATGGAAAATGAGGCAGATTTATGTGGGACAAATTTGGTGCTATGAGGTATTTTCCTTGGCTGGAAATGTGATTTGTGCTGCTGTTTTGTACTTTCCTAAAACTGAATAATAGATCTCTCTCTCTCTCTCTCTCTCTCGTTGGGTTTCCCCACATTGGGGTTTTCCCTGGCATTTGCCTAAATTTCTGCGTGTTATGGGTTGTTGTCCACTGTGTTATTTCCGCTGCTATTTTGCTTAGCAATGTGTATTTCTGCTTATGGAAATTTTTGAATATGGGTTTTATGCATTTATGAAATTTATGAAGACAGTTATCTCTAGGTTGCTAAGTGTATGACAAATATTAGCTTGCTGATTTTTTGTCATTAAAAATCTACAATCCATTGAGATCTCTTCCCATTTTTGTTCAGGAATATGTAGGGGATGGAGTAACCCTGGAGTCATAACATTTTCATTTTTATTCCTTTGACAAATTTCACATTCGGCAACAAATCTTTGAATATCGTTATTCATTCCTTTCCAAAAGAATGATTGTTGTGCATTATAGTAGGTTTTGAAAAAACCCACATGTCCTGATGCTGGGGAACTGTGTGACTCCCTTAAGACTTTCATTTAAAATTTTGAGGATGGAATTAGGTAGATTCTGTTCTTGTACCATAAAATGTCATTTTTCCATTCAAATATGGGGTTTTGTTCTAAATTTTTGATTATGGAATTAGATTCAGGATCTTTGGCATACTCAACTCGAATCTCATCCAACCAATCTAGAATGACTACTGTTGTTGCATATGCATTTACTTCCTCATATTTTCATGATAGTGCATCAACAACTATGTTGTCTTTCCCTTTTTTGTGTATTATTTCCATATCAAAGGTGGAAAGTTTCTCCATCCACTTTTGTTGTTCCGTGGACAATGTTTTTTGTCTTAGTAAGTATTGGAGACTATTGTGATTAGTATGTATCGAAAATTTGCTTCCTAAGAGACATTGTCACCACTTAGCTAATGCATGCATAATAGCTAACATTTCCTTATTATATGTAGATTTTAACTCTTCCTTTTTGTTGAGCTTTCAACTTTCAAATGCTATTGGGTGGCCATCTTGCATTAATCTTGCTCCTATTCCAATTCCTGATGCCTCACATTCGACTACAAAGGGTTTTGCAAAATCTGGTGTTGCTAATACAGGTGTAGTCGACATAACCCTTTTTAATGTTTCAAAACATTCTTGTGCACTATTATCCCATTTGAAGGAATTTTTCTTTAATAAGTTTGACAAGGGTTTTGTTAAATGAGTGTAGTTCTTGATAAATTTTCGATAATAACCTGCTGATCCAAGGAATCCTCTTAGTTTTGATATGTTCTTTGGTTTGGGCCATTCTGTGATTGCCTTGATTTTTTCAGGGTCCACCTTGAATCCTTCTCGAGATATGACATGACCAAGGTATTCTACTTCTTCTTTACCAAAGGAAAATTTTGATAGTTTTGCATAGAACTGATTTTTCTCTAAGAGGGAAAGTATGTGTTCTAAATGCTTCATATGCTCCTTCCAAGTTTTACTGTAAATAAGAATATCATCAAAGGAGACCAATACGAACTTCTTTAAGTAGGGGAGAAAAAGTTGATTCATAGTTGCTTGGAAGGTAGCTGGTGCATTGGTTAGACCGAGCGACATGACTTTAAACTCATAATGATCTTCGTGTGTTTGAAAAGCAGTTTTTTGTACATCTTCTAATCTTACTTGAATCTAGTAGTACCCTGATCTTAAATCCAATTTTGAGAAGTATTTAGCTCCATGGAGTTCGTCTAGCAACTCATCTATGAAGGGTATAGGAAATTTGTTTTTTATAGTTATTTTATTTAACCCTCTATAGTCTATACATAGTCTAAAAGATCCATCCTTTTTCCGAACCAGTACTACTGGGGTTGCATAGGGGCTCGTGCTTGTCGTAATAATCCCACATTTCAATGGGTCTCGAATTGGCCTTTCTATTTCCATCTTATGGTGGTCAGGATATCGATAATGTCTAATATTAACTAGTGTTGAATCTGGCTTAACCTCGATTATATGTTCTATGTTTCTATTAGGTGGCAGCTTCATAGGTAAGTCTTGGAATACCTTGTCGTATTTTTGGATTAATGTTTGAATCTCTAGATGTTGATACTTGACTATTTCCGTTGTTAATAACTCCATCTGATGACAGTGTGCCACGTAAGCTGATGATCCTTTTTGAATTAGTTTCTCCATTTGTTGTGAATATATAATTTGGTTGGGAGGCGGCTGGAATCCGTATAATTTGTATTGTCTTCCTTCCCATTTGAATTTTATAATTTGTTTTTGGTGATTTGTAGAATATGTCCCTAGTATTTGTAACCATTGAATTCCCAAGATGACGTCTACTCCTCCCAAGGGTATGTTGTAGAATCCAAATTCCAATTCATAATTTGCTACTTGAAGCTTGATCTTGTGGCATTTTCCTACGCCATCAATTTGTTTTTCCATCTCCCACCATTACTCTTATATTTGTGTCCGGATATACGAATAGGTTTAATTTCTTTGCAACATTTACATCTATGAAATTATGGGTGCTCCCTGTATCGACTAGAATGGTGACATTTTATTTTTTTATGTGCCCTTTTAGTTTTAACATTTGCGGTTGTGCTATTCTTGTTATTGCAGCCAATGATATCTTGGGCATGGCCTCATCGGTTTCTTTATTGGGGGCCTCACCTTCCTCTTCAATTTCGTTATCTGAATCATTGTTAGATGTGCTTGATTCTTTCTCTGCTTTACAAGAATATAATTTTTTATTGTTGCATTTGTGCCCAGGCGACCATTTGTCTCCACAATATAGACATTTGCTTTTCCATTTTTTATTTGAGTCTTGATGAATGGCTTGACCTTCCCTCAAATGAGGTGGTAAATACTTGTTAGGTTTGTTTGTAGTGTATTTCTTCGTTTTATCGTTTGAATATTTATTTAACCTTTATGGACTTGTGAATGTTGGTTTATTGAACTTATTTTTTTGTTCCATTAGCCTTGCTGCGTGTCTTGCATCCTCAATTGTTTTAGGATTCCATAGTTTAATTTCACTACGAATGTAATCTTTAAGGCCACATATGTACATTTGAGCTACTCATACGTGAATCCGCATTGCCTTGTTGATAGAACCTCCCATTTGTGAGTATAATCGTTTACATTTCCCTTCTGTTTGAGATGCATGAACTTGTTATACAGATCGTCATCCTCTTCGTCATGAAATCTTTTAAGTAGGGATGTTGAAAAATTCTTCCAGTGGAAGGAACGTGCATCACATTTCCTGGACCACCAAAGGTACCAATCATAAGCTTCTCCTTCTAGAATGTTAGAGGTTGTCATTACCTTCTCTCGTTCGCCTAGCGGGGGGTTTGATTCAAAAATTCCATCCATTTTGTTTATCCAAACAACATCTCCTCTATGGTCCTTGCCGTTATACTTTGGTAATTCCTTTTAAAATTTTTGGTAATCTCTGTCTTGGAATCTGGGAATGTGCATATTTCATGAGATATTTTCCTCTGGAATTTCCTAATTTCCTTGATTTTCTGAGTTTATTTCTTGCATTTCAGGACTTAGTGGTGGTCTTCGATAAGCTAAGGGTTCTGCGAATAAGACCTCGACACATTCCGTTAATTGTTCAATTTTTTCACTATGTTCATCAAGTCTTCTTTTTGTTTCATTTTTATTGTTTTCAGAAAGCACCAATAATCTTTCGCCTTGCTGTATTAACCGATCAATTTTGCTATTGGTCTAGAGTAATTTATCGATTTTTTCATTCATGTCTTTTTGCATTTTTTCCACATTGTTAATTCGGTATCTTACACCGTTGATGTCATCTCTGCATTTGCTCACATTGGCCTTAAGTTATTTGTTGTTGACCATCCTTGCGATTATATA
>ML816227.1:52808-65460 GCA_009831015.1 Picea engelmannii | reverse complement strand
TGTTGGATTACTGAGAGCGGGGCTGAATCCGTAATAGCGTAATTCTAATCCTTTTTCTTCAAATGTTATATCAATGTAGAATTATTATCCAATAATGAGTAGTAAGAAATAAACAATCAAACACATACACAGTACGCCAGTGTTTTACGTGGAAACCCAAATCGGGAGAAAACCACAGAATGCTTTTTCTTATATGTCTTGAAGAATTACATTCATTGGAAGCACCAACTTCCTTTGTTTTCCAGTTGCAACTGGAAGGAGGCTCCAACCCCCTAATTTCTCAGGCTACAACATGAGGGAAGCTGCAACTCCCCAATTCTCTGGCTACAACCAGAAGGAGGCTACAACCCCCAATGTTCTCCGGCTACAACCGGAAGGTGGCTACAACCACCTATCCTTGCCCCGTCCTGCCACCCTGAAGTAGAAGTATAATGATGGAACCACTATTACACTATCACTGTGAGATATACCACTGTAAACTGGTACCAATAAATCTGAACCATGCATCAACCTGTACCTCAACCTGTAATCAACCTATACCATAAACAAGTGCATCAACCATGCACCAACTTGTAATCAACCTGTACCATAAACAAGTGCATCCAACCATGTACGGAGTATGTACCAATCATGTGTCAACTACTCATCAACTATGACTCATCAATATGTACCAACGTCATCAACTATACACCTCATGTATGTGCACCAACTCATCAACTACTTGTCTCAACCATGTACTCAACATGTACCACCACCAAAATCCCTCATCAATTTCATCATCCAAATCTGATTTGTAGCTATGTAATATACCTAGTCTATATGATCACATTCCTGCAAACCTTCCTTAACTTAAAAAACAAGAGACTAACATTTTCATTAAACTTTTCTTTAGTCTCACATTCCTAGTTTTGGATTAGTCAAAAACCCTAACTTGAAGTAATCATAACTTTGAACCTATAATGTATAAATATCTGAAACTAATACGCAATGTTATTCAGTGTGTTTTATGCAATTCCTTCAAGTTTCACTACTTGGAACCTCTCAGAAAAGGAGTTATAGCAAAAATGGCATACCTTGTTGAATTCTGGCTTATTGTAGAGAGCGACCTTGTAGAGCGTGCCCCGCACAAAATATTCCATGAATTGATTTGAAATTGTTACATAGCATACTAAAGACTATACCCTAACCAACACATTTGGTATCACTAAATTTTTATCTTTTATGAAGAAGTTATGATTGTTTTACTTGAAACACCTGATTTTGACTAGTTTCAGGACTGGCCACAAACCCTATTTTCTACGGAGTGTAAATCCCAAAATACAACGACCCACAAGCTGAATTTTTTACAAAAGATACTTGGATATGTTTTCTCACTTGCATAGAAATTTTAGGATCTAAATAATTATAGAAAAAAAGTTATAGCGAAAATGGTGAGATGACCTATAAATAACATACCTTAGAAAGCACCATCAAAATAATTTATCCTTCCTTGCATTTCGACCTTCTTTTCTTCACTTTCCTCAGAATTTCGGCTTAGATATCATTTGGTTACCTCAGACACCTATATATATTCAATATGCTCAAGTGTGATTCAAATGAGAGAGCCTTGCCTCTTATTTATACTCTCCAAGTAGCTTCCTTAAAAACATCTTCTAGGTCACTTGGTCCACTTTCCTTATTTTAGGGTTGGGTCCACTTCTAATTTCTCCATTAAATTTATTATTGAAATAATTTGTTGGTATTCACTTGGAATTATAATACACTCATCACTTCACTTTATTATTTACCTTGTAAAATCTCTTAAACCACTTTAATTTCTTTGACCTTTTGGGGCTTCTAGATGACATATGAGTGTCCTCCAACTTCGTAAGGCCATAACTCTCAGACCCTGAGGAGTTATGTGACATTCTACATACCACCAAAAATGACATGACATGTACTATCCATATAGAATAGTATTATCTGAAAATATATCATAACTCATACCGTTACCCATCAAACAAACTTGGGTCCATTACCCAAACATGGGGTCTTCAACTTCTGATGGCCATAACTCTCTAACCGTGAGGAATTATGTGACGTTCCACATACCACCAGAAATGAAATGACAAGCACTATCCATCTAGGATATTTTCCCTGACAAATTCACTTTCCTTCATCTCATTATTCCATAATGAAGCATGGGTTCTCTTACTCCACAAAGCGTATTCCCGTGAGGGCTTTCACCATAAGGGGAACACTTTGGAGTTCATCCATATTTACTTCTTATAAACCATGAAAAAAAAATAATGAGTCATATTTACATCAAACAATATTGGGTCCATTACCCAAACCTTTGTGCTACGGGGCTTTCTGCAAGGGTTGACATCAATGAAAACCAACCTTAATCAACAATCTCCCCCTTTGGCATTGATGGCAACACTATGATGCAATACTGAAATCATATCACTCATGCTCCTCCTGGAACCATGCCTTTGTCCTCTGCATCTGATAAATCTTCTCCCCCTAGAACCATGCCTCTGTCCTCTGCATCTAATAGATCTTCTCCCCCTGGAACCATGCCTCTGTCCTTTGCATATGATAAATCTCTCCCCCTTTGTCATCAATGGCAAAGGTATCTTTCCATCCGAGACTGCTCCCCCTGACAGACTGTCCTCTTATGGTGTTTCCTTGTGTACATCTAAGACATATAAGATAAGCATTCAAAAAGCATTCATTTTTGGAGTAGAAATAACTCCAAGTCTTTGGCAAAGATATTCAAAGGCTTCCTGTGGAAGTGGTTTTGTAAAGATGTCTGCCACTTGTTCTTTTGTGCCCACATACTCAACTTTGATGTTCTTTTCTGCAACCTGTTCCTGTAGAAAGTGATACTTGATTGGAATGTGCTTTGTCTTGGAGTGCATCACCTGTTTTTTTGAGATATTGATGGCACTTGTATTATCACAATATATTGGAATGTGTTGGCAACAGAAGTCACTCCTGGATTGCTAGCAGGAGCAGAGCCTGACGCCCATCAATTTTATGTCACAGTGGTTTATAGATGGGGTGACCGAATGGAAGCCAACTCAAAACAGTATCGTATCAACTTTGAAACTAGGCCAGGCATGCATGGGCGAATGAGGTCTTATATAAACTTCAGACAGTGAGTTGTAGTATATGGCGAGACAGGCGGAAGAATTATATACGAGAAAAGAAGAGGTCTAGTACTAACATCGAGTTACTAACAAACTGAAGAAGAAGACGTTCGAACGAAATATCATCTTACATTCAAACGCAAAACCAGAGAATGCAATCATACAACAATGAACCTTTCATCATAAAATAACTGCAACAATCCGCGAGAATCAGTCAATCGCGAATTCTCTGGTATTAGAGGAAAACATAGACGGGATAGGAAAATTGTTTGTCATAAAACAAGAAATCTCAAATACAAATGCATACCCAAAAAACTAGAATATCTGTTAAAACTTTACAGTAGGGAGCTCTGCTCTACCATCGATAGATACAAAAATGGCGGAAACGCCTTCATATACTCAAAACAACAACAACAACAGAATCGAGACGTTGCATTAAAAGCTTTGTGTCTGCATGGCTTCTGACAGTTAACACCTGCAGTCTCTGAATGGTCGTACAACTTATGGTAGACGCAGTCGAACTCCTGACAGCTTCATGGGCGAATATACGTGCTTTTAATTCGTCGCCGGACTTTCCCATTATGGCGGAGGTGATGTCTAACGACCACCAACCATATTAATAACTGCTTTATTGATATTGAGGATAACTCAGCCAACCCGACACCTTTGGGACGTGGAAGACTCCTCGCACTGCCACCTGGATTAGCTGAACGACCTGATGAATAGACGTGGAGGCTAGCATGAAGGATGGGGTGCATAACGGGAGTGGTGGCGCTAAGACTATGAGGGTGAGACGAGAGATGATGAGGTGTGGAAGGGGAGGACACACGGAGGAAGACAATAGATGGACAGGATAGGAGATGGGGTATAAAGGAGAAGGACCCTGCCACATGGCCATGTGGGGAATAGGTGGCAAGGAGGGAAATGGCGTAAAAGGCGACACGACAAGGAAGGGGTCCACAGGGTTAAATGAAGAAATCCAGTGGGAGTCTGGATCGCCTGTGCGCCGTTGATCTGGGCTCTCCAATTGCAGCCGTCGGAAAGATGCACCCCGAATTCCGGACCCCCCCCCTCCGCTTAAAGGTAGAAAGGCGGGGGGGTCCGGAATCGCCTCACGCGCCGTTGATCTGGGCGCTATGATCGTGGTCATTGGAAATATGCACCCCAGATTCCGGACCCCCCCCCTCCGCTTAAAGGTAGAAAGGTGGGGGGGCTCCGAAATCCTATGTACACCGTCGATCTGAGCGTGCAGATGCCTACCGTCTGGATCAAATTGCTGCTTACCGCGAGCGCATTTTGCATCCTGGACTTAGGGTAAGTGGGATTTTAACCCATTCGTTCGCATTTCACCCCCTGCTACAAGAAATATCGCTAACATTTGGCTTCATGGGGGATAGAGTCGTCCCTGTGATGCTCTAAGAACACTTTTGCAGATTCAATGTCTTGATGTTGGGCTATGGAGTCATTTATTAAGCTGAAAACAAAAACAATATTTACAAAAACAAAAAGAGCCGACTGCAGCTCACAAAAAACATTTTTTCAAGAAATGGCCATTTACTGGGCCACTAAAAACTTCGTTGCCTTCCAGATCCCGCAACCTGTAAGTGTTGTTTGAAAATACTTCAAGGATCTTGAAAGGCCCAAACCAGAGGGCATCAAACTTGCTATGCTTGCCCCTGTCCTGCCTGGGTGCATCCCATTTGAGCACCAGGTCACCCTGCTCGAACTCTTTCTTTTTTCTCTTCTTATCAAAATCCTGCTTGATCTTCTGTTGATGATTATAGGCCCTGTCCATGACCTGTTCTCTGATTTGCTGCACTTCCACCATCTGATGAATCCTTCTGACCATATGGTCAGGCTCTCCTTCAAGGTCCTGGAGGAATTTCACCACAGATAAGGCGAGTTGGGTAGGGAAAAAAACCTCTGTTCCATAAACGAGTTGAAAGGGTGAGATGCCCAGGGACTTCTTTGTTGTCACTCGATCAGCCCATAGCGCAAATTTGAGCTTTGAATCCCATGCCCTTTTATTGTCTTCCAATAATTTCTTAATGAGCTTGATCAGGCTTTTATTGGAAGACTCTGCCAGTCCATTTCCCTGAGGATAATAGGGGGTAGAGTGAATCAACGAAATCTCAAACTGTTCACAGAACTTGACCAGAGGCTCAGACCTGAAGGGGGCGGCATTGTCAGTGACGATCCTGCAAGGACAACCAAATCTGGCTATGATGTCTTCCAGGAAGCTGATAATTACTTTGTGAGAAGTGCTCCTGGTGGGGACAACTTCTATACATTTGGTGAAATAATCCATCCCTGTCAGGATCCATCTGTGCTGGCCACTTGAGGGAGGATGAATTTCTCCAATGAAGTCTAATCCCCACTGCTGAAAGGGTGTTGAAACCACTACAGGATTTAATGGGAGAGATTTGAGCTGCTGCTTACCTGAGAACTTCTGGCATTTGATGCAAGCTCTAATTTCTCTGCAGACATCAGGGAATAAAGTGCGCCAGTAATACCCAGCCCAGAGGATCTTATGAGCTGTGGTGTTCCAAAAATGATGACCTCCGCAAAGACCACCGTGATAATCAAACATCACCTTCTGGGCTTCTGGCGGGTCCAGGCACCTTAAAAATACCTCTAGAGGGTCTTTCCAGTACATGACTTGGTCAATGAGGCAATATCTGACAGCTTTGAGCTTTAGAGCTCTTGCCTTGCTTTTCTACATTCCATCAGGAGGCCTCAATTCTTGCAAAAAGTACAAGACATCTTTGTACTAGGAGCATGCTGTTAGTGATAGGGCACCCTGAGAGTTTCTGTTGGATGACTCAGCTTGCTCATTGATGAAGTTAATCCCCAAAGCTTTACAATTGGATTCAACCAACAACTTGGCCAAACCTTGCCCCTTTATCAACTTGGTGGGCTTGATCACCAGATCAAACTCTAGGATCTTGGTGATCCATTTACCCCTCCTCCCGTCCATGTCTGGCTGTATAAGAATGTCCTTCACAGAGGCTGAAGGAACGTATGCAGTGATTCTTGAGTGAAAAAAATACACTCTAAAATCTTTGAGAGCCTTCACCAAGGCATAGGCCTGCTTCTCCATGATCTCGTACCGAACTTCTGCATCTCTCAATGCCTTGCTAAAGAACAAGATGGGTTGTTCTCGCCCTTCTGCATTTTTCTGCAACAAGACCGCTGCTACTGTATCATAAGAAGCAAAAGAAAAAATCAGGAAATCTCTGGAATAATCAGGACTGATTAGCACAGGTACTTCAGTCAATGCTTTCTTTATCAGGCTAAAATATTCCCGTGATTCAGTAGTCCATCTAACTTCATTTTCCTTTCTGAGCATGGCTGTGATGGGTTTCACTAGTTCAGCAAAACTTGAGACAAATCTCCTCAGAAAATTAATCTTCCCCAAAAAGGTCTGAACTTCCTTTTTAGATCTGGGAAGTGATAGGGTCTGAATTGATTCTACCCTGCTAGGATCAATTCTTACCCCCTCTACTGATACTATATGGCCTAATAGCTTCCCCTCTTTCATAGCAAACAAATATTTCTTGGGGTTTAAAGATAAGCCATACCTCCGACACTTCAGGAAAACTTTTTTCAAGTGGCAGCGGTGCTCCTTGTCTAACCTGGAGAAGACTGTTATGTCATCCAGATAGATCACCACAAACCAGTCTTTCTCCCCAATGAAGGCTATATCCATAGCTCGCTGAAATGTTTCCCCTGCATTCATCAATCCGAAAGGAATTTTGGCATACATGAATGTGCCCCAAGGAGTGGTGAAAGCTGTTTTTTCTCTATCCTCAGGCATGACTGATATTTGATTATACCCTGAAAACCCATCAATCATGGATATCCTAGCTGCTCCAGTTACCTCCTGCAATATGTGTTCCATGTTGGGCAGGGGATAATTGTCTTTTCTTGAGCTTCTGTTCAGGTTCCTGAAATCAACACAGAGTCTGATTTCTCCGCTCTTCTTCCTTACTGGGACCAGGTTGGCCACCCACTCGGAATATCTCAAGGGGAAAATGATTTGCGCATCCAACAACCTTTTTACTTCTTTTTCCATAACAAGAAGCAACATGGGATTTATCTGTCTCAGCTTCTGCCTAAATGGCCTAGCCTCTTCTTTCAATGGGATCTTGTGCTCAATTACATATGTGTCGTAAGTTTTCAGGTCTTCGTATGTCCATGCAAACACATCAGAAAACTCTCTCAGCAACCCAATATATTCGGCCCGCTTTTCTCTGGTCAGACTGCTAGACAATTTGACGAACCTGGGCTCATCCTGCATGCCAATGTTGCATTCGGCTATGTCAGCATCTTCACTTGAAACACCACCCTTTACTGGCACGTCATTTCCATCGAACAATCTTTCTAAAGGGATCAGTCCTCTCAGAATGTGATTGCTAGGCAGCTGAATGATCTAGTGATTTGCGATCTTATTTAAAAATACCCCAGGATGAGGGTCATTTTCCAGGTCGGGATCCTGATCAATGTGCAATGCAGAGAATTCATCCACGGATTGCAGAAACCTTTCAATTTCCAGATCATCTTCAAACACCTTCCAATGTTTAACATTGTCAGGTACAGAGGGCCTGTATTTTATCTCGACATCACTTTTTATTCCAGGCGACAGAGGATGATTGAGTGAACTAGCTGATACGACTAGAGAGTCGGCTAGAGTATTTTCCCCCCTCGGAATGAAAGAAATGTTAAAATCCAAGAAGAAATCATCCATCAGGTCCCATACTTCATTTCTGTAATTTCTGAGTCGGGGATTATTGGCGCGATAAGCCTTTCTTATTTGTTGAATAATCAACTCAGGATCTCCAAATATCACTATCTCTTCGATTCCCATCTCCTTCGCAGATCTCATGCCCAGAATAAGAGCTTCATACTCTGCCACATTGTTGGTGGTTTCAAATTCCAGCTTGTATGAAAGGGATATGATCTCTTGGCAAGGTGATATAAAAACCACCCCAGCACCATTGCCTTCGGTAGAAGAAGCTTCGTCGAAAAACATCTTCCACATGGAGGGGGTTGGAGGGAAATCCGGAAAGTCAAGACTGGGTTGCTTTCGGACCTGGAAAGATTCTTCAGGAGAATCAGTGAGCTGCAATAGGCTAGACCCCAAATCAATGTCAATTGGAAAGATGGGGTGATTGGTGGGGTCCACTTCATCACTGACAATGTAAGCCGGCTGAACTTCTCTGTATAGCCTCCTTTGCTCCCCTCCGAAAACCAGAATGGTGGCATACATGAGATCCATCTGCAATGTTCCCCCGAGATTTTTAATCCACGATCTAGACAACAACATGCCAAATTTGGGGGGAACGTCAGCTACCACAATATCCATGACCATGCTTTTCATGAACAGCTGAAACAAGGAAACCACCAGGTCTTTGATGACTCCCAGACATTTCACCCTCCTTGAATCGAAGGAGTACACATCATGATAAGTCTTTGTCACTTCTAGTCCCAATTCTTCCATAACTATCTTGGGCATAAGGTTATGAGAAGCCCCTGAATCCATGAGGCAATTATGCAACACTTTATCATGTATATTCAGGGAGGTGTAGAAGGGAGGGGATGAATCATCTCTGTCTTCTACCATGGGACCTAGGATGATGGCTGGCTTCTCATCTTGAAGGTTTACTGAATCAGAGGGAGGCTGGGGGGACTCAGATTGCAACAACTTAGAGAGGGACCTTTTGAAGTCTTCATTTTTAACTAGCTCAGAGAGGGGAACGAGAATCCTGATCTTTTGAATTTCATGCTCAAAATTAAAGGAGGAAATAGGCTTAGGATCTTCTCTTACCTCAACGACAGGTTCTTTGGCTGTTGGCAAAGAACTGTGAGCTTTCTTTTATTTAGTAATGGCTGCTGGAGGTTTAGTAGGCCTTTCTGCTATGAGGGGATGGTCTTGGCTGTCAACGTCTCCTTCTTTCTTCCTTGACTTGAGATTGTATCTGTTAGAGGTGTGACCGGCCCTTTCTCCCTTTCCTAACTCATGGATCTGAATGTTCATCAGGGATTTTTCATATGCAGACTGGGTCAAATGGGGAAAAGGAGGAGCTTCTTCAACACAATGAATTTCAGGATCGAATTCATCTATCTCCTCCCCTCCCTCATGAGTAACCAAGTTATTTTGGAGAGGGGTTTGAATCCTCTGATCCTCTGTGTCTTTTCCCCTCTGTTCCCTTTGGAAGGTCTGTGGTCCATTGTTATTAGGTCTCCTGAAACCTCTATTGTCAACATTCTAGGGATTTATGTACATGGGCTTCTCCTCTAATTCCCACCTTTCCATCTTGGCAGCAAGTGATTTTAGTGTTCTAGATGTCTCATCTGTCTAATGGGGCAGGGGAGAGGAACTGGATGAGGAATCTTCAGGCCTGTTCTTGGAAGTATTTCTATCACCTATGTTCCTGAGTCGATTGACAACCAATATGTTAGATTCTACCTCTACGGCCGCATCCTGCATGTGGGCCAGCGTAGCAGCTCTTCTCTCCCTTAGCAGTAGGTAGAAATCAGGATCAAAAGCACTGGAGTAAGTGATGTTTGCAGAGGCTTCAGAGGGTTTTATCTCAGTAGGGATTCTGTTGTACATTTTATTAAATCTCTTGGAGAAGTCAGAGATAGACTCTCCTTCCTTTCTCTTCAACGACCCGAACTCTGTCATGTAGTACATGAAATCTTTTTTATCTCCCCACTGTCTCAAAAAGGCATTATCGAAAGCTTCGATCCTGTCTATGGAACCAGGAGGCAGGGCCTTAAACCATTTTCTAGCCTCTCCTTGGAGACTGTGGACAAAAATCCTCATCCATACATCCGCGTGCATCATAACATTATCATCCGCGAAAGTATAAAAGGCTACTAAGTGTTCTTCTGCAGTTATGTCCCCTTCTCCTATAAACTTAGGCAGCTGCTTGAGGTAACCATCTGTCAGAAGAGCATTGAGAGGCCGAGGTAACAAAAGGGGGGCATACCTAGAGGCTATAATGGCATCCATTCTGGTCATAGGGGGATTTACTCCTGCCATGGGAATGTTAGGTGGTGGAGAACTTGGAGGAGAAGGAGTTCGCAAAGGGACTGCGGGAAATGAGTCTCGGAGTGGAGTGGGAAACAAGAGCGGGTTTAAAAAGAAGGCTAACGGGCTCAAGTCAGCGGGCGCCCCTCTTTGTGCAGGAGTGGGGAAATCTTCTGTAGTCCCAGGTCTATACCGAGGAACAACTTCAGAGGAGAGGGGAGAGACAAGGATTTCTCCCTCCAATACCAGACCAGGAGGGGAAAACTCAGCAGGAACACTCCCAAAATTTAGGAAATGGGAAACCTCTGAAGAAGGCCTATTAAGAAATTGAGGAGGAGAAAAAGGAGTTTTCATAGAAGGAGATGATGGATTACCTGTTTCGGCGATGGAAACTTCTTCTGCAGAGCTCTTTTTTCTTCTGAGAACCACCTCTGGGTCAGCTTTAGGTGTAGCTAGGGGTAGCTGTGGATGAGACCTCGTGTGTCTGCCTCTGAAAGCCACAATTAACATAGTAGGTTCTTCCCAGCGGAGTTGTCACAATGGAGTCGCCAGGTGCACAGTAGCAATCTTGATAATTCTGATATCTGATGCACCTTCAGAATTAGTTGATCATTGTCGTTCAATCCCGGGGAAAATATTCAACTTCGTCCCTGGCAACGGCGCCAGAAATGTTGGCGACGGAAGTCACTCCTGGATTGCTAGCAGGAGCAGAGCTTGACGCCCATCATTTTTATGTCACAATGGTTTATAGATGGGGTGACCGAATGGAAGCCAACTCAAAACAATATCGTATCAACTTTGAAACTAGGCCAGGCAGGCATGGGTGAATGAGGTCTTATATAAACTTCAGACAGTGAGTTGTAGTATATGGCGAGACAGGCGGAAGACTTATATAAGAGAAAAGCAGAGGTCTGGTAATAACATCGAGTTACTAACAGACTGAAGAAGAAGACGTTTGAACGAAATATCATCTTACATTCAAACGCAAAACCAGAGAATGCAATCATACAACAATGAACCTTTCATCAAAAAATAACTGCAACGATCCGCAAGAATCAATCAATCGTGAATTCTATGGTATTAGAGGAAAACATAGACGGGATAGGAAAACTGTTTGTCATAAAACAAGAAATCTCAAATACAAATGCATACCCAGAAAACTAGAATATCTGTTAAAACTTTACAGTAGGGAGCTCTGCTCTACCATCAATATATACAAAAATGGCGGAAACGCCTTCATATACTCAAAACAACAACAACAACAAAATCGAGACGTTGCATAAAAATATTTGCGTTTGCATGGCTTCTGACAGTTAACACCTACAGTCTCTGAATGGTCGTGCAACTTATGGCAGACACAATTGAACTCCTGACAGCTTCATGGGAAAATCGACGTGCTTTTAATTCGTCGTCGGACTTTCCCATTATGGCGGAGGCGATGTCTAACCACCACCAACCATATTAATAATTGCTTTATTGAGATTGAGGATAGCTTAGCCAAACCGACACCTTTGGGACGTGGAAGACTCCTCGCGCTGCCACCTGGATTAGCTGAATGGCCTGATGAATAGACGTGGAGGCCAGCACAAAGGATGGGGCGCATAACGGGAGTGGTGGCGCTAAGACTATGAGGGTGAGACGAGAGATGATGAGGTGTGGAAGGGGAGGACACACGGAGGAAGACAACAGACGGACAGGATAGGAGATGGGGTATAAAGGAGAAGGACCCTACCACATGGCCAGGTGGGGAATAGGTGGCGAGGAGGGAAATGGCGTAAAAAGTGACACGACGGGGAAGGGGTCCACAGGGTTAAATGAATAAATCCAGCGGGAGTCTGGATCGCCTGTGTGTCGTTGATCTGGGCTCTCCAATCACAGCCNCCGGAATTGCCTCATGCGCTGTTGATCCGGGCGCTATGATCATGGCCATTGGAAAGATGCACCTCGGATTCCGGACCCCCCCCTTCCGCTTAAAGGTAGAAAGGTGGGGGGGCTCCGGAATCCTATGTACGTCGTCGATCTGAGCGCGCGAATGCCTGCCGTCCGGATCAGCTTACTGCTTACCGCGAGTGCATTTTGCATCCTGGACATAGGTTAAGTGGGCTTTTAACCCATTCCTTCGCATTTCACCCCCTGCTACAAGAAATATCGCTAACAGAATGGGCTCATCATACTCAACCTGTATATCTGTCAAAGTTCGTTTCATCCAAAGAACCTGTGTACAACATGCTGTTGCTGCAATATACTCTGCCTTAGCTGTAGATAGAGATACCGATGATTGTTTCTTGCTTAGCCATGATACCCAAAACTCACCTAAGTAGAACGCTGCTCCACTGGTGCTTCGTCGGTCATCAATACAACCTGCCCAATCTGCATCTGTGTAGGCAATAAGTGATATATCTTTTCCTTTTGGATACCATAATCCAAACTCTTCTGTTCCTTTGAGATATCTGAAGATCCTCTTTACTGCTAATACATGTGA
>ML816227.1:13832-39932 GCA_009831015.1 Picea engelmannii | reverse complement strand
CTTACTCCACAAAGCGTCTTCCCGTGAGGGCTTTCACCATAAGGGGACCACTTTGGAGTTCATCCATATTTACTTCTTATCAACCATGAAAAAAAAATAATGAGTCATATTTACATCAAACAATATTGGGTCCATTACCCAAATCTTTGTGCTACGGGGCTTTCTTCAAGGGTTGACATCAATGACAACCAACCTTAATCAACAATATATATATAGATTTTATATATATCATATATAATAACTTAACATAATATATATAAATATATATATATATATATATATATATATATATATAATATAATTTTTGTGAGGGAAGAATGGGCCACTCCTTTACAACAAGTTGTGAATGGTAGTTAAAGGCCGAGAGGTAGGGGACAGGGATGGGATGGGAGTGGGTGGTTGCGAGTATGTGTGGGGGTTGTCAGCTGGTTGGCTGTGTAAGGGATTTTGGGTCTAGCAGATGGTCGAGTGGAACATAGATGAGTGTAGGCTATGGGGTCGGGGGTTCTGTGAGGGTGCGGAGGTCGGGGGACAGTTGACGTGGGACAGAGACACATGTGACTGGTATGGGGGTTCTGCGGAGGTGTAGAAGTTTACGGGAATTTAAGGGAGACAAGGATTTGGTGGGGAGAGCTATGGGTTAGGAACAGGAACATGGGCAGGGGTTAGGAACATGAGATGGGTGGGGGGAATTAATGGGGAAACATGCACAGGTGGGGGGGGGGGATTTATTGGTGGAAGCTTAGATCAGAATGAAAGCTTTGATACCATTGTAACATGGAAACTGTTATTCACTGAGAAATGAATATTTCTGAATATTAATATTTGATTGAATATGATAAAGATGAAGATGATTACACTACCCTTGTGATGGTTGCTATGTAGCATTGAATGGTCACGAGGTGAGGATGTACATGCCTCTTGATTTAATTAAATGATATTAATTATTATTAGAATTATTATATTTATTATTATCATTTTTATGTTTGTAACATAGATGTACAATGTGCCATACGCTGGCCATCCAGGGTACCAAAAAGACAATTACAATGGTAAGAGGCCAATATTTATTGCTTGAAATGAAGAACGATGTGGAAAATTACATAGCTAGGTGCATGTAATGTCAGAAGGAGAAGACTGGACACATACATCTAACAAGATTGTTATAGCCATTTCCCATTCCTGAATGGAAATGGAAGGAAATAGATTTTTATCACCAAGTTACTAAGAAAAAATATCCAACATGAATTGATCCAGATGGATATCGGTGGCCACCCACCTCTTCCAACTAGCTCAAAACAATTTTCTGGCAATTTACTATTTTTAGCAGTTTTAACTTCCAGGGCCATTTTGAGGGCCTAAATGAAGGTTTTTTGGGATCATCCCAACTCAATGATAGCCTATGGAATGATTAAGGACCCAAATGAATCTCCTCGACAATACCTTTCCAACGGGATATCATGCGCCTAAAACAAATATCGTATGCAAAAGTTACGACCCCGAGAAAGTAATGTACTAACTTACCCAAACAGGGCCCACATGACTTTTGGCGCTTCATCTCCTAGGGTTAGGTTTTTGGATGTCTAGGGTTTTTGGAATTACTGTTTATTGTAACAAGGCCTTCAGAGCCTCATTGTAATATTCTTCTTGCGAATGAGCACAACCGTCACATCTCTTCTCAAAGATAAGCCGCCACCATTCCAACAAGCTTGTTTCCGCTGCATTTTATAGTTTCATCTTATTTCTTTATTGAATAGAAAACCAGTTTTACTGTATCTCTATTATTTTGTGTGAAGCACCTGTTAATAATCTGTATTCATTTCGTTCTGCTCATAAAATACAGATCAGTGGTATCAAAGCGGTCTGCTCCTTGTCGTCTTAATGCATGTCCCCAACGAGGTCGGAGTACAAAGAGTTGGGTCTGGAGCTTGTTTCTCTCGAGGACAAAATATCCTGCACACCCAAGAGACCTCTCATGGCAGGAGAAAAGAAATATGACGGGATAGGATATCCTTTCAAACTATTGATTAAGGAATCCCTCACACAACAGAGGAACGAGATGATGGATAGTTTCGTGCAAATCCTTCGGCGGCTACCAACAAGTGATGCATCTTCTTCGAGCGGAGGCACCGCCCCCTTCAAGGTACAAATAAACTTCGATATTTCTATATTTTAAGTTCAGATAGACACAGATGCTGTAGACAAATGGTTGAATCTACTAGAAGGGTATTTTTCTGTCCATAACTTTTCGGATAAAGAAAAGATTACTTTTGCGCTCCTCAAAGCCGTTCCCCATGTCAAAGATTGGTGGGAAACTTTCTGTGAGCAAAAGGAAATAGAGGAAACCTCATTATTTTCAGTCATGGACACCTGGGAATCCTTCAGGGATGCTATTAAGGAACAATACTACCCTGTCGGAAGTTATGACGACCTGTATACCAAATGGACTACACTGCGGCAAGAAAGGGACCAAGCAGTGTCAGATTTCACAAATATCTTCCATACCTTGCACACCAAGATGGGTATCAAAGATTTAGAGCGAAATTTGGTGCTCAAGTACCGCGGTGCTCTGCATAGATACATCCAGACCGAAATGGAATTTATGGACATCTCATCCTTGGGTGCAGCCTACCGATATGCCGTAAAAATCGAGCATATGCTCAAACAAAAGACGTGCCAATTTGGGCCTGGGAACCCCTCACAACAAAATCCAATAAAGGGCAACACCTACCCATAGAACAAAAGACATAGCAAATATGGACAATATCTGGACAACCAGTTCAAGCCACAAGAAAAGAAGGACACCAGAAAGACAAAGAAAGATACTGGGAAGTGGTGCGACTTCCATAAGAGCCCTTGGCATAACACTGTTGATTGTCGCTCAAAGAAGTTGTTGGTGGCCGAAGTGAAAGACTCTGAATTAGATGTGGATTCTGACTTTGAGCCAGAACCAGAAAGGGAAGATGGACCATTGACTCAAAACCCAGTGCCACTGTTGCTACCACCAAGCTCTAGCCCAGTGAACCAGATGAGCCAGAAGAAGGAGTGTGCCTCTTCCATTCAAAGATGTGGGTAAAAGGAACCTCGCTGCACTTCAACGTTGATAGCGGTATCTAGAAGAACCTCATCTCAGCAGAGGTCGTCAAGCAGCTGGCCCTGCCGACAACGCTGCACCCACAAACCTACACCATTGGATGGCTTCGCTAAGGAAGAGATCTCCGCGTCAGCCAACAGTGCCGACTGTCATACGGCATCAAGCCCTTCAAAGATGAGGTATTGTGTGATGTTGCTCCTCTCGAAGTTTGTGATGTTCTTTTGGGCCAACCTTATTTATGAAAACACCATGCTGTATATGAGTCTAGGCCTCGTAGTGTTATTTTTACTTTGAACAGGAAATTGTACAGGATACCCGAGGCAGTCTCACCTAGTGCTATTTCCTTGATCTCTGCTAAGCAATGCAGGAAGGTCATCTCTCAGATGGGAAAGTTTGTCTTCTTTGTGATTCGCTCTCAGAATAAGCGAAAGATCACAACCACATCCATGGTCTCTATGGCTGACCTCTCCACACAGCAGAAGCAAGTAGACAAGGTCATGGAAGAATACTCAGATATTTTCTCCTCACCTACCGGGGTACCTCTGCACTGCCAGGTCAAGTTTCCCATCGATTTGACCCCCGACACACGACTGCCCAATGGGCCAGTCTATTGACACTCTGTTAGAGAGTGAGGAGACAAGCAACAGATCCAAGAGCTACTCCACAAGGGGCACATCTGTCCCAGCTCATCACCTTGCGGGAGCCCAATCGTGCTGGTACAGAAGAAATATGGAACTTGGTGACTCTGCATTGATTACCCAGCTCTGAATAAAATCACAGTCAAAAACTGGTACCCGATTCCCCGAATCGACGACCTCCTTGATCAACTCACGGGGGCCAAATACTTCAGTAAGATTGATCTGAAGTCTGGATACCACCAGGTCCCGATAGAACATACAGATGTATGGAAGACCACCTTCAAGTCAAAGGAAGGCCTTTTTGAATGGTTGGTCATGCTCTTTGGTTTGACAAATGCCCCAACCACTTTCATGAGGTTGATGCATGATATCTTGTGACCATTCACCAATAATTTTGTAGTGGTTTATCTTGATTACATTCTCATTTACAATAAGACTTGGGTCGAACACTTGCAACATATTCATCAGGTTCTGTACAGCCTGTGACAACACAAGCTATATGCCAACTTAGAAAAATGCTCCTTCGGCATGGACAGGGTCCATTACCTGGGCTACATCATTGATCAACATGGCGTACATGTGGATCCAACCAAGATCCAAGTCATCCGTGACTGGCCAGCCTCAACCACACTCATCGAGCTCCGGAGCTTCTTGGGCCTTGCCAATTTCTACCACAGGTTCATGTTGGGATTCTCCCATATTGCATGGGCCCTCAGCCAAATAACCAGGGGTGGTGGTAAGGTGAAATTTGTGTGGGGGCGGTCCCAACAACAAGCGTTCGATGATTTGAAGCAACACTTGTGCTCAACCCCAATACTTTCACTCCCAGATCTACTACAACCCTTTGAGATCGAGATAGATGCTTTCGACTATGCTGTGGGTGTCGTTCTCACTTAGCACGGCCACCCCGTGGCCTATCATAGTGAGACACTATCAGATGTTGTCCGTAAGTACCCTACTTACGACAAATAAATGTACTCCATTGTGCAAGCCTGCCGCCAGTGGAGACACTACATTCTTGGGAAGGAGACAGTCATCCACACTAATCATAAGCCATTGCAGTTCATGCAGACACAAGGAAAATTGCAGAATTACCGCCATCAAAAGTGGTCCACATACTTGCAACAATTCCACCTCAAAATCAAGTGTAAAACAAGAAGCACCAATCGCATCACTGATTGCCTCAGCAGACCGCCAGTCGTGGCACTCACCATGGTGTTAGTCTCTTGCAACCATGAGACCTCTGGATGGCCCCAACTCTACAAGATAGACCTGGACTTTGCCACCACCTACCAAATGTTGGGGGAAAACGCAGTTGTCGATAATTTCCATATTCAGGATGGGTTGTTGTGTCGTCTGGGCCATATCTGTGTTCCATCAAGTGAGCGAGCGAAGCTGATCTGGGAAGCCCACTACAATTGGGTGGCAGGACACTTTGGTGTCAAAAAGACAGTGGCGATGCTACAAAAACATTTCTACTTGCCAAAACTTCGATAGGAGGTCAGCAAGTATATCAGGTCCTGCACTGCCTACGCGATTGCCAAACCAACCATTAAGAAACATGGCCTGTACACCCCTCTTCCTACTCCTGATAGGCCATGGGAATCCATCTCAATGGACTACATGTCAGGCCTCCCATCCACCAAGCGTGGAAATGACTGTCTTTTTGTGGTTGTTTATCTCTTTTCTAAGATGGTGATTTTGGTTGCCTGCAAGAAGAACATCACATCAGAGGCCACTGCCAAGCTCTTCTTTGAACGAGTCTGGGTACATTTTGGAATCTGACAAACCATTGTCTTAGATCGGGACAATTGATTTCTTAGCACATTCTGGTCGAGCCTCTGGTCACTGCTGGATACTAATCTCACCAAATCCACGACCTTCCACCCACAGACAGATGGCCAAACTGAGGTCGTAAATCGAATGATTGTGCATATCTTCCGCATGTATAATTCACAACACCCTCACACATGGGATGAGAGTCTTACCTATGTCTAACATAGCTACAACTGATCCTTGCATAGGTCAACCGACCACAACCCCTTTCAGGTGGGGTTGGGATTCCAACCATTGGGTCCCATAGATGTTGCACTTCCCCTTGTGGTCACCTCGACCGACTCATCTCCTGCTCCAACTGAAGCTGACAAAGCCACCCGGTTCATTGAGTGGATCCAACACATCCGCCAACAGGTTTAGGATATCCTACATAAGTCCAATGACAAGTACAAACAACACCATGACATCAGGTGCCATATAAGTTTCAGGTGGGCGACAAAGTTTGGTTGCACTTGCAGAAAGAATGCCTTATAGGACCCCATCAGAAGCTTTTCCCACTCCATTATAGGCCGTAAACCATCACCAAGGCCATGGGGGATAATGATTTTCAGCTCAACATTGCTTCTTCCCTTGGTCTACACCCAATGTTCAACGTGGATCTCCTTCGCCCTTATTTCCCACCATTATTGGACACCTCAACAGTAGCAGGACAACCGATACCAACTGAGCTCAACCTCGACTGCATACAATAGGCATCCAATGATCATATTGTGGACACACAGATCAAGGGCACTCGACAACAAAGGATCCATCTTTATCGAGTCGTCAAAGCAGGGTAGCTCCTGCACCAAGGCAAGTGGCTCACCCGGGGCCAGATTCAGCAGAAATTTCCCCATCTGATGGGGGAACTCAACGCAATGGAGACCATTGGTTCCTAAGGAGGGAGGATTGATCCAGATGGATATCGGTGGCCACCCACCTTTTCCAACTGGCTCAAAACAATTTTCTGGCAATTTTGGCAACTTACTATTTTTAGCAGTTATAACTTTCGAGGCCATTTTGAGGGCCTAAATGAAGGTTTTTCGGGATCATCCCAACTCAATGAGAGCCTACGGCATGATTGAGGCCCCAAAATGGATCTCCTCGACGATACCTTTCCAACGGGTTGTCATGCGCCTAAAATGAAGATCGTATACAAAAGTTACGACCCCAAGAAGTTAATGTACTAACTTACCCAAACGGGGCCCACATGACTTTCGGTGCTTCATCTCCTAGGGTTAGGTTTTTGGCATTATTTTTTATTGTAAAAAGGCCTTCAGAGCCTCATTGTAATCTTCTTCTTGCGAATGAGCACAACCATCACATCTCTTCTCAGAGATAAGCCACCACCATTCCAATGAGCTTGTTTCCGCTGCATTTTACAGTTTCAACTTATTTCTTTATTGAATAGAAAACCAATTTTACTGTATCTCTGTTATTTTGTGTTAAGAAACTGTTAATAATCTGTATTCATTTCATTCTGCTTATAAAATCCGGATCATGAATACTCCATCATGGTAGTGGCAGATAAGCTTACAAATGTTGCACATTTTATTCTAGTGAAAATGACTCACAACGCAACCAATATTGCAGAGATTTATGTGAAGGAAATTGTTAGGGTACATGGTTTTCCTAAGGCAATAATGTTAGACAAATATCCCAAGTTAACTTACAATTTTTGGAAGGGGTTGTTTAAGGGATTTGGGACTAATTTGAATTTCAAAACAACATATCATCTAGAGTGGGATGTGTAGACAAAGAGGATTAACCAGACAATTGAATATATGTTGAGAATGTATGTAATGGACAAGCCTTCTAGGTGGGAGCACTACCTTCATCTAATTGAATTTGCTTATAATAACGTGTATCATGCATCATTGAAGGTGAGTTTGTTTGAAGCCTTGTATGGCAGGAAATTAAACACACCAGTAAGTTGGGATAACCCAACAAACAGATCCATTGTTGGGCCACAATCGATAAGGGAAATAGAAGAACATATGGTAAATATTAGGTAGAATTCAAAGGTTGCACATGAGATTTAAAAGACTTATGCTGACAAAGGAAGAACATATACCGAATTCAAAGTGGTTGAGCATGTGTTCTTAAGATAAACGACTAAAAGGAACTTGCTAAGATTGGGAAGTTACCCAAAATTAGTAATGAGATATTGTGGGTCGTTTAAAGTTGTAGAGAAGATAGGACTATTTGCATACATGCAAAGATGTGCCAAAGGTGAAGCAAAGAAGAGTAATGTCGTGGGATGGGTATTCTTGTGATTGAGAGAAAGGATAGAGGGATGGGTAAGAACTTTGGAGTTATAATCTTCCCTTCTCATTTGACTATGAATCTTCCCCTCCATAGTTTATTTATTTTCTCTCCTCTACAACACCCCTCCCCCCTTCACAATTACCTTATGATTCTCCACATTAGGTTTTATCGTTCCTTCATAGTGACCTTATTATTCCTCACTTCAAGTTACGTAGATTGCACTCTTGTCAATGATCAATTAGAACTCCCTATAAGAACGACATTAGAATAATGTGCAAATACAACAATAATTTCATAAAACATAGTTTTTTATTGAATACAATATCACAACATTGTATATTTATGAAGATGTTATTGCGACACAAACATGACACTCTTGATGCATGATAAATTATAGCTACACATGAAAGACAATGACACACATTAGGAAAAATAATGTTTTATTAGAATGTTTTCAACATCGTAAATACGATGCAAATGCAACTAAAAAATGATGCAATATTCCAACACAAAAACCCGACACACACCCAAACTTGACCAAGGGAGAATGGCTATAGAGACACAAATTAGTGACGTCACAACCTCGTATTTTTGTAATGGTACAATTTATGTTCATATTTATAGTGTTACATGGGCTCCCTACATCGATCTCAACAAATATCTATATGGAATATTTAAAAATATGTAGGCAAATAGATGTATACACGCTATTTCACACCATGATCTAGCTAAAAAAACATGCTTTATCAATAGTCTTGCAACCTAGGAAATTGGGATCTCTAATATGAAACACTTGGAGGATGAAATGAACCATTTCAAGAAGGTGTTCAAAGAGAATGGATACAAGGAACACCAAATTATGAAATCATTCCAAAGATCTTGAAACATACACTGAAGAGATCTTCAAATGAAAATTTGAAAGGTCCAAGAGTCACAATTCCATATATCAAAGGAACAATTGACCGAATTCTGAAAATTCCTAGGGGAACAAACATCAAGATCTCTTTTTCCTTGCCAAACTCTGTTAGAAGTATAGTTGACTCAAAAAAATATTCATTGGACTTGAAACAACAAAAAGGTGTATATTCCATCTCATGCTCTTGTGGGATCACCTACATTGACAAAATTAGTTGCTCGTTGCAAGTAACATTGAAAGAGCATAGCACATATATAATACATAAGTGTGTTGATAGATTAGTGCTCATGGAACATATGTCCAACATGGAACATCATATTTGCATTGAGAATGCAAAAACGATTTCCAAAGTAGAACATTACGCAAAAATAAGAACTTGAGAAGCTATAGAGATTGAAAGGTGGAAAATACTCTAAATAAAGATGATGGGTTGAAACTCAACAACACCCGTAGACCCTGTTATCGCACAATCTATACTTTCCCAAAGCCTAAATGCAAGTAGGCCTATATTGATGTAACATGGAGGTGGCCCTGTCACTGTCACCCCAACAAGGTACCTTTTTCTCTTTAGGAGGAGGAGAAAAACTCACTCCAAGGGAGACATCCCTGGACCTAGTTGGTTGATGGAGGGTAAAAGACTAGGTAAAACCCACCCCTCTCTCTAGGTCACTCAAGGAAAGAAGCCACTTGGTAAATTTCAAGGGGGTAAATGGAAATGAATGGTACCTGCCCTTTACCAATGAAACATCAAACGTTAGCAATAATAATGATTTCAATAATTATGATCAGTGACTTCTTAAATGAATTATGTGCTACTGAAACAAGTTATATAAAACAAAGATAACATTATAGTAGCAACAATGTATACGGAAATTGCAAGTTATGATGACAAAAATGATATAAAGACTTTGCAATTTGATAGTACTTTGTCACTTACAATTTCAAGATTAAATAAAGTCAGTAAGTAACTTCAATGGGCTGTCAAAACACTTGTAACAATAGTAAAATAAATAATGATGACATCAACAAAACCACTCTAGAAAAGTACTTACGTTAGGCAATTAAACAACTATTTCAACACTTATTGATTATAGCTTGCCTAGTACAAGTTCAGGGTGATTTATCAATCAACAAATGAGTTTAACAGGCTTTCAAAAGTGACTGCAACAACAACAAATTAATAATGATGACAACAACAAACAAGCTTAAGAAATGTACTTTACTGAGGCAATTGAACATACACTTTAGCATTAATTGATAATAGCTTGCCTAGTACAAATTCTGGGTAGTTTATAAGACAGTTAGCATGCTGATATTGGCTTCAAATAATGGCTATAAGAGAGGTTACAACAACAAAAAATTAGCTATTAGTATTTCTAGACTAGGTAAACAAGTTAGTTCAGGTTAGTAAGAGCTTCAAGGAAGAGAGTTTGAAACTTGTTTTGATCAACCTTCCAACAAAAGAGAGACAAGAGACTAGTGCCTTTAGGGTTTATGGAGTCAATTATATCAGCACATTAACTTGGAGAGACAACAATGATTATACTTGTCTAAAAGATAACAAGGTGGAAGCTTGAGAAGTAGTACCTTAAGTTCTCAAGCACCAAGCCTCAAAGAGAAGGTTCAACTAGGGTGTAGGCACATCTAGCCCCTAGTGATTTCTTCTATCCTTAGAGTCTTGAAAATAATTTAATGCAATAAGAACTAGACAAAGCTTCTAAAGTGCTTGCACTTTAGGGCTGTAGAAGTTTGTCTAGGTAAGATCTTCTTAAGCAAAACTAGCAAAATAAAGAGCAAGAAAGAAACACCTTATGTTTCTTACTCCTAGGGGTTCAAGCAAGCAATTTCATAATATTACATATGAACAAGTAAACATACCATAGACATTTATCATGAAATGAAAATTGAAAATTTACTTACTTCACCAAGAATAATCAAGCACAAAACCCTAGATTTGCCAAAATTTCACCAAGAAATGATCCAAAATGTATCCAAAATAGCCTCCAAGCAAGTGTGCCTTGGTAATTTCAACCAATAACCCCTTTACGGAAAACATTTAAGTCCTCCCTCTTATGAGAGGTGAGTTATGGTGTAAAAATGAGAGTACTTTACGTTTATTTATACAAAATTTTGACCTTTAACTAATTTTCAGGTCAAAATAAGGCTGACCTGGCCAATTTACAATAAAAATCAATTTTGACATAAATAAAATTAATTAGCATCTAAAGAAACCTCCAAGGGTGATGTCATGCCTTTCTAGGGTGACTTTGAGGCCTGTTATCTTCTATCCTAGGGATAACTAAGGATATTATGTCTCGAGGCCCACAAGTCCTAGACATGGAGTACCGAGAACCATACAACTTGAGCTTGGCCGCAGAGGGCCCATCTTTTATTCAGTGTATCCCATCTATCAACATCAACAACATCCATCCCACCAGCCTGATCCTAAAGTAGCAGTGGGTCTTTCTCCATGAGGTAATGAGTCTGGGTATCATGGTATGTGTCACTTTGATTTTCGAAGCATTTGAATATGTTGCACTAAATTTTCCTTTATAACGTTTGCTTAGAAAACATGCTCTTTAACTTGTTCATACATGGGGGGGTAACATAATGCCCTAGTAAGTTGGTTCCCTTTAGGATGAGCTGCCACTGGGTGGGTCTACGAAAGGTCATCATCTATTCCTTCCATACTTACCATTTTTCATCATTATCTCTCTCATCTTCCCCTACCTTGGTTCGGGCATTGGGTTTGCCACACTAAGAAGGGTCGTACCTTGCCTTGTGGGAAGAAGGGGCTAAAGGCCTAGAGGGTAAAAGTAGCTGGCAAGAGTTAAAAGCCAAAATAAAACCTTTGAGATGCTTCACCCAAGGATTCCTGAGAAAGAAATAAAAGGCTTCTCAGTAAGAAAGGGGGACCCGTAAGATATAATAAAACTCAAGGTCTAGTTGGTGGATGGGAGGTCTCATCATGAGCCAACCGTCCCATTTTCGTGAAGTTCTTGTGGGTAATGTTGTCACCACTGGTCACCACGTTAGGACAGTGTTCCCCAACTATTATCTTGAAAAGAAAAAGAAATAAGACAAAGAATAAAAGGCATTGAATGGGCTAGGAAACAATCACATCCACGACAAGGTGCAACTCTCCCTCTACAGAGGCACCCACATGCAAGACCTACAATTCCCTGTTATCATTGCACCCCTTGCCCAAACATTCCATTACACCATTTCATACACTTAAATGACCTATATTGGTCTTCACCTGATAAACACCCCAAACTTGAGGAGGATTATCCCAATAGGACATCCTGAGACCCTCTCCAAACTTGGCTTGTTAAACTGCATAACGTCTTTGAGCATTTGTCTGGGTAAAGGGGGGTTTGATGCACATATTTGGGTATTTTGATTATTGGATGTGATTGACATTGCTATGATCCTTGTGACTTGTGAGCCCATGGAGGGCGTACTTGTTGTTTCTTCAGTACCATTCCCAGTGGACAGGTACATATAGGGAGATGATTAGCTCGGACCTCCATGTGGCTAAAATCCCACCAGATGGATGCTGTGACCCCAACCAGGGGCAAAGAGACACCAGAGGATGGCACCAGGAAGGAAGAAGGACGTTTCCCTCGAGACACTCTGGCAGGCCTAGACCCAGGGGAGTCTTTCCCTTCCACCATGAGATTGGCCCTTGAAGGCCCCTGACGTCATCATATTGACCCTTGACGTCATCCAATGAGGGTTTGGCATGAGGACAATTTGGTGCTAGTTGGCACATGTGGCAGATTTTGAGGCCTAACGTTTCAGACTTGAGGCCTATCATTCCATGATGGGGGCCTAATGTCAGCCTAGAGGGGCATGACGTCATCCCTAAAGTGAAATTAGGGTTTTAATTGTTAATTTTATGTAAAAAATTGGATTTTTGATGTAAACTGGCCATGTCGGCCTTTTATGACCTAAAAGAAAAATAAATGTCATTGCTATTGTATAAATAAGAGATAAAAATCTTGTATTTTTTCATAATTCACTCATCACTTAAGTGTTGGTCTGAAATTCGGCCTTCCTTAAGGGTTTTTCGCTGAAATCAGTGGTGCACACTTCTTGAAGGAGGCAAATTTTGGTGTATTTTGGCTATTTTCATGTGGATGATCTTCAACTAGGGTGATTTTCTTGATTATTCTTGGTGAAGTAAGTGGGAAATCTGCATTTCTTTATTGTGAATGAATGCTTATGGTTATTTTCACTTGTTTCTTATCTCAGATTATGAAATTGCTTTTTTGAAACCCAAGGGGAAAAACATATGTTATCATCTTTTTCGCTATAATATTCCATGTGCTAAAATTTCTTGAAAGGCACCTAACTTGAAGTAGATACTAGAGCCCTACCATTGTAGCACTCTAGTAACCCTACTTCCATTGCCCAATTGCTTATTTTATTACAATTTGTTCAAGGAAAGTGAAAATCACTAGGGCCTAACCCTTGTTACTTTCTAGCAATTTTCTCTTGGAAGTAGATTTTTGAGGTCTCCACCCATTTAACTTATTATTGTCAGCTATCTTTCCTTTAAGATTTTCTCCTGCCATTAGTGACTCCATTTACCCTAGAAAGGCACTAGACTACCTTCTACAAGTGTTGATTGATCAAACAAACACTCATACTCTTATCCTCGAAGCCTTTACTAACATTTTCTAACCCTAAATTAGACTAACTCCCAAACAAACTTGCTGCTGTAGACAAACATTGCTACATCCATACAAACATACATTAATTTGACACATTTACCTACATAACTTGCACTAAAACCATTCAAAAATCAATTGTGATAATTGCTAGTGAATCTACTAGGTAAGTGCTAGTTTTGTATGTGGTTTTCTTGCACTTTTGACCATTTAAATTTGCTGTTGTTACAAAATATTGCTACAGCCATCTAACGGCAGAAAACTCTTTACAAAAGTGACATTAAGAGCTAGCTAAACATTGCCAATTTTGTTGTGACAATTTACTATCAATTTGCCTAGTCAAAGTCACTTTTTATTGTCTTTTTTCAAGCAATTTCAAAGCATAAATCTCGTGGCTGTTATAAAATATTAATTGCTGTTATAAACTGTTGCATTGCTGCAAATTCATAATCAGCTAGATTACTTTATGAAGGTTTATTGTCTTATGAAGTACTGACAATCATTTGGTACTTGCAAAGTGCCTCGTTTGCCTTATTGTCTTGTTTTGGGTAGGTACACAATAATATCCATTTGCTTCATCCTTTAAGACATACAAGAAACCTTTGATTTGAGTGATCTGTGAGAGGGGTATGATTTCCTTGTGATTACTTGCCTTAGCCTTCTCAAACCCCCCAGGTCAGTGGGGACGTCTCCCATGGGGTAGTCTTGACATACTCCTAAATAGAAATGAATCTCCTATTAAGGTGACAACGATAGGTTATTCCCAATTACGCCAATTTTGTATCCACTTGCCTTGGGACTTTGGTCAAGTAGAAATTGTGCGATAAAAAGTCCCTAAGATGGAATGTTGAGCCTAAAATGTAGGGTTCTTTACCTCTAGAGGCCCTAGATTAAGCCCACACATGCCACTAGGCTCATAAATGCCTCCAAAATGAAAACCCTAGCTTTGGATGACATCCAGGGTCATGATGGTGACATCCAAGGCCCTCAAGGGCCAACGTCCATGTGGAAGAGCAAGACCCCCTTGGGTCTAGGTCTGTTTGGGGTGCCTCCAAAGGAAACATCCTTCTTTCTTCTTGGTGCAAATATTCAATTTCTTCTTACCCCTTGTTGGGGTTGCAACATCCATCTATGGGCTTTAAGCCCCGCTGAAGGTATGAGCTAATCATTCCATCATGTATCCCTGTCCATCGGGCAAGGTCCTGCAACAACAACAAGTATGCCCCCCAGGGGTTCATAAGTCACATGGATCATAACATGTAAATCACATCCAATAATTAAATTACCCAAACATGTGCATCAAACCCCCCTTTAACCCAGAAAAATGCTCAAAGACATTATGCAATTTGACAAGTTAGGTTTGGAGAAGGTCTCAGGGCATACTATTGGGCTAACCTCTCTTAAGTTTGGGGTGCTTCCCAGGTGGGATCTAATCCAAGTCATGTAAGTGTATGAGGTGGCATGTAGTAAGTATTTGGGCATGGGGTGCATGTAATAATAGGGAAATGTAAAGTCTTACCTATGGGTGCCTTTGTAGAGGGTGAGCTTCACCTTGTCATAAATGCAATTGTTTTTTATCCCATTCATTTCCTTTTATTCTTAGCTTTATTTATTTTAATATTTTTTCTCTTGTGCTTCAAGGGAATAGTTGAGGGCCACTGTCATGGCTTGATGACCAGAGGTGACAACGTTTTCCACAAACATTTCACGGAAATGAGAAGGCTGGATCGTGATGAGACCCCCTTTTTCTTGGCTATGCCACCAAGAGCCACTACCCTATTTTGGTGACCAGAAGGTGGTAGTGTCATACTGCTACATGTCCATGGTCATAATAGGCCGACTCGTGATGAGACCTCATATCCATCAACTAGTACCTTGGGTGTTTATGTATCTTATGGGTCCCCTTTTCTTACTGAGAATATTTTCACTGCTTTCTCGGGGATCCCTTGGCAAAGCATCTCAAAGGTTTCAACATTGGATTTAACTCTTACCATCTACTTTTACCCTCTGGGCCTTTAGTCCCTTCTTCCCACAAGGTAAGGTACAACCCTTCCTAGTGTATCTAATCCCAATGCCCAAACAAGGATAGGGGAGATGGAAGGAATAAATATGGAAAGTGGTAAGTATGGAGGGAACGAACGATGAATTTTCACAGATCCACCCAGTGGAAACCCATCCTAAACGGAAATCAACTTACTAGGGCACCATGTCACCCTTCCAGGTATAAACGAGGAAATGAGAATAATTTCCAAGAAAACGTCATGAAATGAAGAAGGATTCAATACAACATATTCAAGTGCTTCAAAAATTGGAGTGATACATACCATGATACCCAAACTTATTACCTCATGGAGCAAGACTCATTGCTGCTTCAGGACAAGGCTGGTGGAATGGATATTGCTGTTGATGATAAATGGGCTGCATTGAAGAAAAGAGGGGACCTCTGGGGCCATGCTCAAGTCATCTAGCTCTCGGTACTCCATGTCTAGGACCTGTGGGCCTCGAGACATGATCTCCTTAGTTATCCCTAGGCTAGGGGATAACATTTGGCTCCAACTTGGGGACATGTGCTCATTGTAGAGCACATGAGAACCTCAACATCTCTGGTATGACTTGTGTGTGCTAGATCTCAACAAAGGATATAAGTAATCCCTTGGGTGGTGATATCACCCCTTGTTCATATATGATATAATAAACAAATAAAGAGAATCCCTAGTCTAGCATATGATCATGAGCATACATATATACATAATGAATCAAGACAATATGAAAATACAACTATAACTATGCTAACATGATATGCAAATGGTATATACAATGGATGCAAATTCCTACCTACCTCTACTTACCTTTTGGTTGAATTCTAGGTGTAGTCAAATAACCAGTGAAACCATCCTAGCAACACCTCATAATACCTGCCTCTATGCTTATCATAAACCAAAACAATGACAAGTTAAGCACAAAAATAACATGGGTTAGAGCATGTATCATATCAATGGAAATCGTAAAGTCTAGCTCATGGAGGTGGGAGGGAGGGATAAAATTATACCAAGTTACACTTCTAGGAAAGTTCTCAATCCATCTCAAAAAGGGATTGTGAAAAATCAAACGCTCAAAAGATTGGCTCAAAGAGTCTGAAGGTTGGCTACCTTAGACGTCATCACATCCTGAGGTCTAGGAAGGGACTAGGAAGAATCTAGAGGATGACTGACAACTTCTCAGGGGAAAGCTGAAAGACTGAGATAATAAACTTCTTAAGGCATTCAACCTCCCCTTGAATTCTAACGAATTTTTACCCTAAAGAAGACTTGAAACAAGAGACATGTTCCCAAAATGCATCCTTAGTGACATAACAGGGTAAAGAAATCGGAGGGAGTTGGACAACTTTGTCACAAGTATCCTGCTTCAGGCAAGCAACACCCTCTTTATAAAAATTTGAGCACAACGACGATTGATAATCTTCTTCATAGAGTAAATCCAAGTGCTCAAAGGAATACTCATCAAAATCCTCAAGGTATGACCAAAAATCATCAAGGGGATATTGCACTGGGTCATCCTTGGGTGCTTGGAAAACTTCTGTAATTATATCATCATCTTGTTGTCAAACGTCAAAATTTTTAGGAACATCATATGATTGTTGTAAAGGAAACATTTGAAGATATCCTTCCATATCATAAATGGTATCCTCATCAGAACCAATCACATCCCATTTACTTCTTCCAACATGTATGAACTCATCAATATTATCAACCATGCCACTACTTTTATCATAACATCAAGGATTTAATGCATCCAAGGGCTTCTCTAATACTTCTTCACTTTCCAAATCATAAAACAAAGCATCATCAAAATCTTGGAAAGGGAAATAACTTACCATGTTTACTTCTTGCTGTGCAAGAGCGTCAAAGGCTTGGATGACTTCATCAAATGGAAGATAATCTAGTACATCATCCCAAGACTCGTCGCTTTAATCATATTTTCACCTTCATCAGAAAATGAGGGACCTAACACTTCCAAGGGTTCCTTTACTTCTTCACCTTCTGAATCATAGAAAAAAGGGTCATTAACAACTGGAAAGGAAAATGATTCACCTCATTCTCTTTGTCTTGTATAGGAGAGATAGGATCTTGGAGAGCTTCATCGGACGGAGGAGCGGATACTAGTGCTTCATCCTCATAACTCACTTCTTTAGTCAAGTCTTTATTGCGTTCTATTGAATCATGGAAAAAATCTTTCTCCTCTTCTAGGGGTTGACAACCTTCTTCATAAATCTCTCCTTCTATATCAGAGGGTTCTTGGTATTGAGTATGACACACATCCATGAGATCTTCCACAATCTCAGTGGTGAATCATTCATCCTCTAGGGCTATTGCGAGATTTTGAAGGGAATCTTCATATGTTTGGCATTGTGGTTTCACAAACTCAATACACCTACTGATGAGGTCCATGAGAGATGATATACCCTTATCTTCGCAACAACCCTTAATCCAATCTTGAAAAAAGGACGACAGGGAATGTATGAACAATTTTGCCAGAACATCCTCCCCTTCAAATTCTATCTCACTTATATACTTCAAGAATTATACAATGTGATTAATTGGGAGGCCTCCGAATCTTGGAGAGTTATTTAACCATTTATATCAAGATAATGCGGGTATCCTTGAAAACTTTCAAAATCAATAGTCAGATACACTTGTTCCCAAGGCGCGATGATCCCATATCTTGGAAATATGACAAAGTTGAGAGTAAGGTAGCACCTTGGAAAATGTCAGTGGAGTCACTAGATATCCTCTTAAGGATTATCAATGGGAGTGAGGGAATCACCCTCAATGGAGTGTCCAAGTAAGCTTCATAAGATGAAGGCTTTGAGGGAAAGGCTTACCGAAAAAGTGTCGTTGAGGAATATGGACTCAGTGTACCCCGACAACGGCGCCAAAAATGTTATCACACAATCTATACTTTCCCAAAGCCTAAAGGAAAGTAGGCCTAGATTGGCGTAACACATAGGTGGCCCTGTCACTATTGTTAGTATCATTATTTTCAGGGTAGAGTTAGAGGTTTTTCAAGAGTTTGCAAAGTCATGCCTTGGTCTTGGGAAGACCAATGCATTCCTAATTAAGTCATTGAGTGTGTGTGTGTTTTCAAAGAGTTGTGTCTCATGAGATGTTTCAAGGTCCTTGGGTCCTTGGGTCATTGATCAAATAAAATATAAGAGGCATGTCAAAAATAGTCAAGTCATAAGTCTAGGTGGAATTGTTTTTTGTGGATTTCATGGCACATTATGACACATTATGAAAGAAAAGAGTCATCAAAGGTTATTATGGCATATTTGATATCTTTCAAGCTGGTTTTGTACTTGGTCTGCAGAAAAGGTACACACGTTGCACAAACTCAATGCGCAAGTTCCTGGGCGCTACATAAACTGTCATATCACTTCAAAACAGTCAAATCACATTTCAAATGGTCTTTGCTTAGCTTATGCATATCTCTCCCCTTCCATTTTTCATTGCAGACACCCTATGCCATCGATCATACCTTTGTTCTCCAACAAGTTCGAAATACCTCACTCACTATGCAAACTCTATATACCCGATACACAATCTCCACACAGTACTCACACACTATGCATCCCTTTTTCCTCTTTTTTTCGTTGCGCAAAGATTGAAGGGTTATATCCCGTGTCTAAAAAGTATCCTGTACCTATTACCCGCAATCTAAAAACTTGCTTATTGAATTGTTGAGTCAGTTTGACACATTTTGAGCAAACCCTAACCTTGTTTTCCACTGTGTAAAGAACCCTGTCAGAGTTTTTTCCTTTGAACCTCCTTGTCCTTACTAGTCTCATTGTTTTAGCCTACATCTACAACATGGAAACTCAGGGAGGCTCAAGACCTAATCGAAAATAAAAGAGTATCATAACTAAGGTTTGAGAGGAATTTTAAGGAGTGTGGACCAGCCATCAAAGATGCTTGTGAATCCCTCACAAATGCTCAGTCAAAGATGAGAATAAATACACTATTGTTTAGGCAGGTGGCAAACTTGAAAAGACAAAACTTGTCATTGAGAAAATCAAATAGGTCTCTGAAGCTAAAGAAAAATATTGATGATGAAGCTAGGGGAAACTTGGACCTACTAACAGAGGTGGATGAGATACAAAATGTTAGGTTTTCACAATTTTTCTTTTTGATGAAACACCATAACCTGTTTTGAGTTTTTGTTGGAAAATTGCATTGTATAGAACATGCATAGCGATCTCATGCTACGCATGTGTTGTAGGCACATAGAAGGATAATGGCAATTGGGAAATGATTGGTGGATGATATAGCGACGATTTCCAACCTCCATCAATGTTGCAACCACCTACTAAATGAAGTTTTCTGAAGAAATCCACCACGCTGTGTAAATCTCGCTACGCAACTGCTGTAGGTTGCAGTTACACAACGTGTTACAACAACACGCTACGCAAATGACAGTTTTAGTGGCAAACTTCAAGATCATTTTTTGACCAACTCGAGAGGAGTTTGGAAAAACCTAGAGAGGTTTTTGTCAAGCATGAACTCAATAAAAAAAACCTCTCTCAGGTTTTACATAGGCATCATAGTTTGGGATATTTGAATAAATATTTACAGCCCATTTTTCCAGATTTAGGCATTTAATGTTTTCCTGTTTTAGTCATCATCTTTGGGCTCATATTTCGAGAAGTTGGAGAATAATTTTTGAAAACCAAAAGAGGTTTTTGTCAAGAATAGACCCAATAACAAAATTCTCTCTCAGGTTTTACACAAGTGTTATTATTTGGAATATATGAAATAATATTTGAGTCCTATTTTCCAGAATTTCGCCAAGCTAGATTTGCTGAGAGAGTCCTAGAATCTTTGAAATTTGACTTGATGGACCTCCAAATCAGCAAGGTTGATCCAAAATTGATATGGATATTGAATCTTGGATAATCTCCTATCAGATCCCATGCTTTTCTCTTCAGTTGGCACATTTTTAGTTGGTAAAAAATCAAACCCTAGATAATAGGATATGAGAAGATTTTTGGCAAATATTATTTCCTATGCTATTGTAACAACTTTCTATCTTTGGAGAAGATGGATTTCGACCTCCTTAGGCTAGAATATGATATTTTTCTATATATTTAATGAGGAGAGAGGTCTAAAGGGTTGGCAGAAGCACAAAGGACAATATTGTATTGAACATTGTACATATTTTCTGAATTTGAATGAAATACTAATGGAGATGTCTATAGATTTTTCATACCAAAGATTCTAGTGGTGATGACCTGAAGTCTGTGTGATCCTTCATCTATGCACTTCTTGTTTACTTTATCTTTCATCTGAAAATTTTCATATGTTTGGATATCAAATGGTCTGAAATTCATCTGAAAATGATGCTTTAGATTCAAGCAATTTGAACACTATTTTTTCATCTTAACTCAATAGAATTGATCTTTCATGGTGCTCTGAATGTTGTTATGTGTTTTCTCCTTCTTCCATCCCATATCAGAAAATTAAAAAACTGAAATATCATCACCTACCTAGCCTTTGCTTCCTTGAGAGTTCTACCTACCAGTTACTGATTTCATTTGCTTTTAGAGTTGACTCCATTTCCCAATAAGTTCCTTACCTTCTTGCCAGAAACCTTAAAAAACCCTTTCATATAATCCAAGATCTAGCCTCTGATCATCAAAAGAAAACCTATCTTTAGAGACCAAGTGACAAGAGAGATCCCTATCTGAACTGAAAGGGCTAGTTTTCAGTTCTAAAGTGGTTTTTTGGTTACCTTTGTAGGTTGCTTTTTCAACCAAGCGATTTACTTAGTGATAACATTTTGGCGCCGTTGCCGGGGAATGAAAGTGAAATTTTCCTTGGGAAAGAACGACAAAGTTCAGATCTGATTTTTGATGGTGGACAACAGTAAGATACAAGGAGGCTATAAATAATCCACTTGGCGATTCCATTATCAGTTGTATCTAGATGATAGAGCATAACAGGCGACTCCACTGTCTGAAGAAGGTACTAGTGACTCCACTGGATTTGATGAAGAAATCATATGCTACAATTGTTTCAAGGTATTCATGTTTGTACTTTTCACAGATTTATGGTTTCTCGAATCCTTTAACCAAGAATGAATATTTTTTAAGAAATGGTCCAAATTTTAGTGGAGATGATCTGAGTTTGAATTTGAAGCATCTCTCAAACTTTCATGAGTTTACTGAGCTTCTTAGAGTCAAACATGAAGATGTTTTCCTTAAACTATTTCATGATTCGTTCCAAGGAAAGTGTAAAGGTTGGGCTGAAGGTTTTACTGCTGGATCTATTATAACTATTACAGATTTTTGGAAACATGGATGGAGGGGGCAGATTTTGTGGCAGACTCTCCTTCCATTCAAAGTTTTATAGAATGGAATGATATGTGGATTGAAGACGGGGGTGATGAATTTTTTTTTGCATTTTTGTTTTCTTATTTAAATTCATGTAAATGTAGCTCAAAGGCCAAGATTCCATTTTTGGATGAATTTGCCAAAGATATTGAGAGAGAGCTCAAAGCTTTAGAAGATCAGGAAATGCCCCAAATTCCTTCATTTCCGAGTCTTCCTTGTGAAGTTTTATTTCAGCAGAAGCAAAATGACACATGGCTACCTTTTCCCTTTGATATTGGGGATGAACAAACAAAATTTGGAAACCATGATTTCTATGATCCAATAGCTAAATATATGGAAATATTTCTCAACTTAAATTCACAACCATGTATTCACTGTGAGAAACAAAAGTATCATCAGTTTCCTTTGTTGTTACATGTTTCGATTTTGATCTTGCTGAAACACAATCAGGTAGCCATGTTAGTTGAGCAACTAATTGATTGGTTGCATTGTCATTTCAGTATTATTTGATTCAGTAGTTTTCTTCGACATGTTAGAGTAGGATTGTGTACATAAATAAGCTCGAAGATGAAGCATTATTATTAGTTTGAGTGTGAAATTCTAGTTTGTTTTCAGTGAGTTCTTTCAGTTTGTTTTCAACTTTCAGAGGTTCTCATTTCAACATGCGTATAAGCAGTTTTTTTTGGAACAGTTGATTGCAGTTGCAACATTGTTTTAGTGTGTTTTCAGATTGCAGTGACAACCAATTTCAATTTTAGTTTTTAGCAGTGAATTTTTAGTACAATTTTCAGTTTGTAGTTGTGTGTTGAAAGTTTGGAAACGAGCAGGTACATGAGGTCACAATATACGGCTTGAGAACATCCCAATGGATCAGACACAAGGTCTACGAGTTATTTTCTACCTCACAGGGAGGATAGCATCCCCATTGGAGCCAAATGTTAGTATCATTATTTTTAGGGTAGAGTTAGAGGTTTGTCAAGAGTTTGCAAAGTCATGGCTTGGTCTTGAGAAGACCAATGCATTCCTAATAGAGTTATTGAGTGTGTGTGTGTTTTCAAAGAGTTGTGTCTCATGAGATGTTTCAAGGTCCTTGGGTCATTGATCAAATAAAATATAAGAGGCATGTAAAAAAGAGTCAAGTCATAAATCTAGGTGGAATGGTTTTTTGTGGATTTCATGGCGCATTATGACACATTATGAACGAAAAGAGTCATAAAGGTTATTATGGCACATTGGATATCTTTCAAAGTGGTTTTGTACTTGGTCTGCAAAAAAGGTACACACGTTGCGCAAACTCACTGCGCAGGTTCCTGGGCACTACATAAATTGTCATATCACTCCAAAATAGTCAATTCACATTTCAAATCATCTTTGCTCAGCTTATGCATATCTCTCCCCTTCCATTTTTCATTGCAGACACCCTATGCCATCGATTAGACCTCTGTTCTCCAGAAAATTCAAAATACCTCACTCGCTACGCAAACTCTGTATACCCGCTACACAATCTCCACATAGTACTCGCACACTACGTATCCCCTGTTCCTCTATTTTTCGCTGCACAAAGATTGAAGGGTTATATCCCGTGTCTAAAAAGTATCCTGTACCTATTACCTGCGATCTAAAAACTCGCTTATTGCATTGTTGAGTCATATTGATACAATTTGAGCAAACCTTAACCCTGTTTTCCACTATGTAAAAAACCATGTCAGAGATTTTTCCTTTGAATCTCCTTGTCCTTACCAGTCTCATTGTTTTATCCCACATCTACAACATGGCAACTCAGGGAGGCTCAAGACCTAATCATTCAACTCAGGGAAAATAAAAGAGTATTAGAACTAAGTTTTGAGAGGAATTTTAAGGAGTGTGGAACAACCATCAAATATGTTTGTGCAACCCTCACAAATGCTCAGTCAAAGTTGAGAATAAATGTATTTTTGTTTAGGCAGGTGGGAAACTTGAAAAGACAAAACTTGTCATTGAGAAAATCAAATAGGTCTCTGAAGCTAAAGAAAAAGATTGATGATGAAGCTGGGGGAAAGTTGGACCTACTGGCATAGGTGGCTGAGATATAGAATGTCAGGTCTCACAATTTTTCTTTTGGATGAAACACCATAACCTATTTTATTTTTTTGTTGGAAAACTGCATTGTACAGAACTTGCGTAGCGATCTCATGCTACGCAAGTGCTGTAAGCACATAGAAGGATAATGGACACTGGGAAATGATTGGTGGATGATCTAGCAGTGATTTTCAGCTTCCATTAGTGTTGAAACCACCTACTAAATGAAGTTTATTGAATAAATCCACCATAGTGTGTAAATATTGCAATGCAACTACTGTAGGTTGCAGTTACACAACGTGTTACATCAACACGCTATGCAAATGACATTTTTAGTGGTAAAATTCAAGATCATTTTCTGACCAACTGGAGAGGAGTTGTAAAAAAACCAAAGTGGTTTTTGTCAAGAATAAACTCAATAACAAAAACCTCTCTCAGGTTTTACACAGGTGTCATATTTTGGGATATTTAAATGAATCTTTACAACCCATTTTTCCAGATTTAAGCATTTAATGTTTTCCTGTTTTAGTCATCATCTTTGGGCATAGATTTCGAGAATCTGGAGAAGAATTTTTGAAAACCAAAAGAGGTTTTTGTCAATAACTGACACAATAACAAAAAATTCTCTCTGTTTTTACACAGGTGTTATTATTTGGAATTTATGAAATGATCTTTGAGGCCTATTTTCTAGAATTTCGCCAAGCCAGATTTGTTGACAAAGTTCTAGAATATTTGAAATTTGACTTGATGGACCTCCAACTCAACAAGGTTGATCCAAAATTGATATGGATATTGAAGCTTGGATAATATCCTATCATATCCCCTGATTTTATCTTCAGTTCGCACATTTTTAGTTGGTCAAAAATCAAACCCTAGATAGTAGGATATTAGCAGATTTTTGGAAAATATTATTTCCTAAGCTATTGTAAAGTTCAAGGGGGTAAGTGGAAATGAATGGTACCTACCCTTTACCAATGAAACATCAAACATTAGCAATAACAATGATTTCAATAATTATGATCAGTGACTTCTTAAATGAATTATGTGCTACTAAAACAAGTTATATAAAACAAAGATAAAATTATAGTAGCAACAATGTATCCGAAAATTGCAAGTTATGATGAAAAAAATGATATAAAGACTTTGCAATTTGATAGTACTTTGTCACTTACAATTTCAAGATTAAAACAAGTCAATAAGTAACTTCAATGGGCTGTCAAAACACTTGTAACAACAATAAAATAAATAATGATGACAACAACAAAACCACTCTAGAAAAGTACTTAAATTAGGCAATTAAACAACTATTTCAACACTTATTGATTATAGCTCGCCTAGTACAAGTTCTGGGTGATCTATCTATCAACAAATGAGTTTAACAGGCTATCAAAAGTGACTGCAACAACAACAAATTAATAATGATGACAACAACAAACAAGCTTCAAAAATGTACTTTGCTGAGGCAATTGAACATACACTTTAGCATTAATTGATAATAGCTTACCTAGTACAAATTTTGGGCAGTTTATAAGACAGTTAGCATGCTGATATTGGATTCAAATAATGGCTGTAACAGAGGTTACAACAACAAAAAATTAGCTATTAGTATTTATTGACTAGGTTAGCAAGTTAGTTCAGGTTAGTAAGAGCTTCAAGGAAGAGAGTTTGAAAGTTGTTTTGATCAACCTTCCAACAAAAGATAGACAAGAGACTAGTTCCTTTAGGGTTTATGGAGAAAATTATATCAGCACATTAACTTGGAGAGACAACAATGATTATACTTGTCTAAAAGATAACAAGGAGGAAGCTTCAAAAGTAGTACCTTAAGTTCTCAAGCACCAAGCCTCAAAGAGAAGGTTCAACTAGGGTGTAGGAACTTCTAGGCCCTAGTGATTTATCCTATCCTTAGATCTTGAAAAATATTTAATGCAATAAGAACTAGACAAAGCTTCTAAAGTGCTAGCACTTTAGTGCTCTGGAAGTTTGTTTAGACAAGATCTTCTTAAGCAAAAATAGCAAAATATAGAGCAAGAAAGAAGCACCTTATGTTTCTTACTCCTAGGGTTTCAAGCAAGCAAAATCATAATCTTACATATGAACAAGTAGACATACCATAGACATTTATCATGAAATGAAAATTGCAGATTTACTTACTTCACCAAGAATAATCAAGCACAAAAACCCTAGATTTGCCAAAATTTCACCAAGAAATGATCCAAAATGCATCCAAAATAGCCTCCAAGCAAGTG
>ML816227.1:0-13732 GCA_009831015.1 Picea engelmannii | reverse complement strand
CACAGTCGATCTGCACTTTGGGGCTAGACGTTGGACAAGGAAGGCTTGGACCACATCTTGAGGGGAATGTTTGTTGATATTATGGTAGCTACGGAAGGTATTGACCTCCACGTGTAACCCTAACAAGAATAGAATATTCTGGGCAGCAATAAGAAACCATAAAGCATTGGATATAACCCTAGCAGACAAGTCGGCTAAAGAAAATAATTTAATATTGAGTCTTTAGCCTCCAGAAAGAGAAGTCGGCCCAAACAACTAAGAAAGAGAAATATAAATACAAGATGCCAGAGCTCATTTGTACACACACAACTCGCAACTGCAGAAATCTAGTGCGCACTGCAGAAATTTAGTAAGTGTGCAATTCTGGAGAGTAGCTGCAGTTGTAGCTATTGCAACTTGTATTTTTGGTTTTAGGCTTGGACTTTCTCTTGGTTATGGTTTGGACTTTCTGCCTTGTGCGCTAGCTCTGGAGAGAGGTACGCTACATTGATTGGCTATTAGGCCTAGGGTTTGCTTCCAAAATTATTCTCTGTCAAGGTTAAGGTGCTCGGGGGTGGCTTCGGCCTATGGTTGGGTGAAAATATTGCTATATTGTCTATGGTTAAACTAGCACACCTACTTTTCTAACAGGTTATGGGCCTACACTATCTTCGGACAGTCTAACCGCTGGAAGATAGATTGGGAGGATTTTCTCAGTTGCAGTTGCAGTTGCAGTCAAAGTTTTTGCTTCAACAATGAAACCCTAACCCTCTTGTTGAAGCACCTTAAGTGAAGAGATTGACATAATTTCTAGATAGCCTAGTGCACCCTAACCTAGCGCACCTCCCAGTAATCTCAGCAAGCTAAGACGTCAAGTTTGAGTTTTTGGTCAAAGTCAAAGGTTAACCAAGTCAAAGCAGTCATGACTTACTCTATGAAGTCAGAAAACAAGTTAGAAGGGGCTTCTAACTTCAAAACATGGTAGACAAGAATTGACCTCATCCTTGCCAGGAATAAAGTGTTGGATAATGTGAAAGGAAAGATCGTGGAACCACAATTTGAAGAAGGAAAAGAGAAGGAACCTTAGAATGTTGCAATTATGGAGAAGTTCAAGGACAATAACATCAATGCCATGAGTATCATAGTGGACTTTGTAAAAGACCACTTAATACCCTACATATCTCATCTTGACTCGTCTAAGAAGATGTACGATGCCCTAACTAACCTCTTCTCAGTCAAAAACATTGGACAAGTAATGAGTCTGAAGAATGAGCTCTGTGACATGAAAATGAATGATGATGACAGCATAACATCATACCTTGTGAGAATCTCTCAATTAAGAGATCAACTACAAGTTATTGAAGAAATCATTTCAAAGAAGGAACTGGTAAATATAGTACTCAATGGCCTTCCCAAGACATGGAATGCATTTGCCGCAAGGTTGAACACAAGAAAGGAGTATCCCACATTTGAATAATTTTGGACTTGTTGTTCACAGGAAGAATCAAGGATTAGCGCAAAAGATAAATTCCAAAGGAAAGATGATGATCAAGCCTACACAACAAAGTTCAAGAAATTCAGGAATAAGAAGAAGTTTGACTCAAGGAAGAAACCAAATCAAGAGAAGGATATGTCAAAAATATAATTCTTCAACTGTCAAAAATATGGTCACTACAAGAATCATTGTCCTGAGTTAAAGAAAAGGAAGGAAACACACAAAGGAACAGTTGTCGAAGAAAAGGAACCCTCAAATAAAGTCAAACAAGATGAAGCAGATTTCTTCTTCTAGTCAAGGTAACAATATTCCTCTGTAACATAGTCCTTGTACATACCATGTTTACATAGTTCTTGTATATCTATTTCTTAGAAGATAAGATGGTCAATGAAACAACACCTATGGAAGAATAACAAGATAAGGATTACTATTACGATGATTACTAGTCAAGTATGTATCTAAAAAGATGAAGTACGTTGACAATCCTTGGTCACAATTCCTGTGGAAGCTATTATATAAGTAACAACTGCCAAATAAGCCGAAATCAAAATCAAACTTAAAGAGACCCAGAAGAAGTCAAAACAGAAAGAAGTCAGCAATCAAGAGGAAATTAGAAAAAGACTTGTGACACTATGCAGAAGGAAATAAAGATGAAGACGGAAGCATGGACTCTCTTAGATAGAGGGAGTTGATTATAGAATTCCAAAAAGAAGAGCATGCATTCATACATCAAACAAGGATTAGGAGGGAGCTAATCCTAAATGATATGATCCATTGAGGATTATGAAGTATATGTCCATGTTCTCATTGAAAGTAGCAGCGATGATAAGCAGCATGTGTTCAAAAGAAATCTTCTTCGAAAAGAAGCCTTAAAGTATCCTTAGTTGTCCATCTACATCCATGATCCTATGATGAAAGGAAGAAGTTGGAATCTTCAGGGCATGGAATCTATAGAAGACTCCATGGACCCAAGAGCTAAAGAGAAACATGAGGAAGAACATGAAGATTCCAAGAAAGAAAGAAAATCCAGAACAACCAGTTATTATACCGAGAATCACAAGACTACCATCTTGGTTTGAACCCACTAGAATCAATCAAGCAGAAGAAATGGAAGTTATGATAAAGAACAATGTATGTAAGAAAATGTGAAAAAAACTTGTGAATGGAAGCATTACGATATTCAGAGGTTCTTCCAGAAGGAGGGAGAAAAACTATAACGATAGCACACCAGTATCCATGGATTGGAATTTACATGTAAAATATTGTTCTTCCCAAATAAAGCAAGTGAGAAAGAAGCTTATTCCAAAAGGAAACCCATGTATGTAGATATAAGAAGACCTTGTATGGATTCAAACAACCTAATGCAGAGTATCTCATATACAACAGAGATAGTGTATCAGAATAGTTAATCAAAAGTTTGAGATGATGGATTGCTAATCCATGGCAAACTCTCACGATGACAGAAGAAGTGCTACTTGGATATGTTTCAGTTTGAGTTTTTCCATGATGTCATGAGCTAGCAGGAAACAGAAGTGTTGAACTCGACCATGATATATTGTAATGATCAGAGCTATATGAAGCCTTAAGAGAAAACCAGTGTTCCATGATAGACCGAAGTACATTGAGATCAAACATTATATTCTCCGTGATGAAGTCCAGAAAAGAGATGTGGTTCTCCAATATATCTCCACAGATGAGAACATAGCAGATATTTTGGTAAAGCCTATGTCCAAGATGAAAATTTTGCATACTTAAGAAACAGGTTGGGGCTCGTGGAGACGACTTCCTTATTGAAAAACGAAGAGATTAATCCCAGGTTGGGAGGGAGGACTGATGTGTTATTGATTTATGAATAGTCATTTTTCAGTTCGAAAAATGGTCCAGGATGAGGAGTTCATGTTAGCACTTATTCTTGCAAGGGGATGTTTTTCCTTTGAAGTTGGCCATTGGGTGACCAAATGCGAGAAAAGGGGTTTAAAAACCCACCATATACATTTTTATCCAAAGTCAGGGCATGATTATGCAAAGGCGTGCACATACCTAGTCGGCAAAAAGACATCAAGCACGGGCTCAGTGTCAGCCGTCAAATCCATCAGATAAATTAGATCGGCAGCCATCGGGCGATCGGGATTACAGAGTTGTGCAAAGTTTAGCATCAGACCAAGGCCCGAAATCCTGAAATCTGGGTCGTTCATTTCAGAGGGACATGTGGCGCACGATCAGCATAGTCGCAATTTCGTGAATCGTGAGGTCGAGAGTCGATCACATCAGATCTCGCGAAATGTGAAATCACGAAAAGATCGCAGTCGTTGATCAAGGGAGAGATCTAGACTGTTGGGTCATCTTTTCACAATTTCATGAGTCATGAAAGTAGGAGGGCAAGTCCTGAAAACTCGCGACATGTGAAATCGCGAAATAATCAGGGTCGTCCATTCCAGGGGACGCATGGAGCAGGATCTGGGCCAAAGAAAAGTCTTCCCAGGAGTGTCGATGGTATGTGGTCCCACAATGAAAGTTTGATATGGGTCATCTAAAGCAGAGGGGCACGTGGCAGTAGATAATGTGAAATCCTGATTTCGCATATCAGAGGTTCGAGCATGGAGAACAGCGCAAACTCCCGACACGCGAAATCGTGAAGCGCTCAAAGTTTGGGCCAATGGTCATAGCCCGTGGCCCTATGGTGTGCGGGTTCGGGAAGAAGATTAACACCTGTCGCGTAGAGCTGGTGACGTGGGGTCTTCGGGGAAGCAATCTTGGCCGTCAATTTTAGAGTAGATCCGACCATCAATCTGGATATGACCATTTCGGGATGTCGGGCATTGTGATGTTGTGAATCAAGGGGAGTGAGAACTCCCGATATGCGAAGTCCCGAAATGTTATTTGGTTAAGTATAGGGTCATAGCCCACAGTCATATGGGAGTAGAGCCATAAAGAAAGGGAAGGCACCCGTCGAGTAACGAGTGGTTGAGATTGTTCAAGCAAATGATCATGGCTGTCAAGTTCAACGAAAATCCGACCGTCGATCCAGACGGGTCGTTTTCGCGATTTCGGGCATCGGGATTTTTGAAATCAAGGGGAGTGTAAACTCTCGAAATGCGAAGCCCCGAAATTTTATAGGAGATAAGCACAGGGTCATGGCCCGAGGTCGTGTGGAACGATGGATAAGAGTTGTACCAAGGGCCAAAAGTGCTTGTATTGATTGCAGAAGGAGAGCAACAGGGCTCGAGGCGTCGAGATTAATTCGGCAAAGTCATGGGCACCGCCTAGAGAATTCACGGATGTCACAATGAAGACAGTTAATGAAAGTGGGGGATGGTGGTTGAAACCTCGTTTCATCACATAAATGGAAATCATGAAAGGATGGTCGTGGCGGCTAGCTGACAACCCAGAACTCCTCTGTAAATGGGTTTTCCTACAAAGCCCATACTATTTTAATTTCTCATCTAATAGAGAAAGACAAGTGCAGTCTGACAACATAAGGAGGAGACGCAAAGCTTTCAATGCAGTGGTTCGTTCGTGTCCCTGGGGGCCTTAACAGTTCTGAGTATATATACTCAACTTTTTATATTTTGTAGGGGTCGATGGTTGAGCTAGGATCCCATATTATAAAGTTTTGAGGAACCATTGGTTCCTCTGGTTAGGCATCTCTATTTGAGACTTCTTGTTTAATGAAAGTCGGATTCTTTCGTATCTCTGTAAACAACTGTGTTAAAACACTCAGAATTGGAGGATCCAGTCGAGAGTAGTTATGTTGTTGTGATGTAGGTTTGATCACTGCAATATTTTCACCAGTTTTAATTAGTTTCTTGTGTTATCTTTTCCCTCTTACACTAAGTAGCTCGGAATTGGAGGATCTAGTCGAGTTGTTACAGTAGCATTGTGATGTAGGTTTGATTATTGTGCTATTATAATTGTGTCATTTAGGTATATCTTAGTGTCTGAAGCTTCGGGTCCAAGAGGATCTTGTTCTTGAAGCTTTTCTTCCTTAGGTTGTTGGAAGACCGGATGTCCATAGCAGACTCTTACATTTTCTCACCAAGTCTTCCCTCTGCTCATTTTAAACTCAACTTCCTGACTAGAGCTAGATCAAGACCTCACTTGCTTATGCTTTTCCTGGTCTGGGATTCTGAGTTAAAGTGATATTCTCTTGGGTCTGCACCCATTCGACCACCCTTCTTCATTCATTGTGACATATAAAACTGATGGGTATCAGACTTACCTCTGCCGCAATCCAGAGGTGACATCTGGTGCTAACATTTCCGGCGCCTTTGTTGGGGACGAAATTGAAGATTTTCCTTGGGTAGGACGACAACGTTTACTAGTTCTGAAGGTGCATCAGAACTTAGTACTTCAAAGATTGCAACTGTGCACCTGGAAACTCCACTGAGGAGATTCTACTGTCTCGATTTTGTTGTTTCAGTGTTACTGCTTTTGGTTACACCTGGTATCCCTCGGGAGAACACAATGATCAGATCTGGCCTTTGATGGTGAACGAAGGCCAAACACACTCATTTTGCATATCATTCACCTGGCGACTCCATGGTTGAGGGATCATTTGGCGACTCCATTGATTCGAAATGGACAAAATCCTGGCTTGGAGGTTTGCTCCTTTTATTTTTCTGTTGTTCCTGGTTTTCCTAATGTTGTCCCTACTGTGGATGAATGGGGTGATTATTTGCCCATATTTAGGGGGCATGTAGAGGACAACCTTGCTCAGCATCTCTGTAAGTTTCATGAACTCGTACATCAATGGGATATACATCACGAGGATGTATTATTAAAAATGTTCATGTTCTCATTAGCAGGGGTTGCTCGTAAATGGTATCATTCTTTACCCTGTGCTAGCATCTCCTCCCTGAGAGAGTTTCATGCAGCCTTCAGTGGGCATTGTCAAATGCATTATTCCTCTGAGTTAATCTGTCATAATTGTTGTGAGGAATATGAAGGCCATGATCAAGATGCGGCTATGTCTTATGAAAGCTACGAGGATGAGGACCATGAAGAGGAGGATGGTCTGGGCGAGTTGACAGAGTTGGTAGAATATCTCTCTGCAGAGATAGAAGAGTTGATGGCAGATCATGACTACTGCCTTTTTGAAGAAAATACAGAGGATTTTCCAGTTCTTGAAGCTGTTGTTCTTGGCAGCCCTACTGATGAGGGTAGTATTCAAGATTCCATGGTGGTAGAGACATTAGTTTCTGCCCCTCATAAGCCTGTTGTCTCGGTTTTAAAGGAACGAGCCATTATGGAGGAGGATTCTTCTCTTTTTCTTCACGAGATTTCCCATGATGTGTTTACATTTGGGACTGAAAAGAAGGATCGGGAGGTCATTCCACTTTGGCATGTTGTCCCTAGCTTTGAGGGTTATTCAAACGAAGAGCAGCAGAGCCCCACATCACAGTTCACTGACCAGAGAAGCGACCAACCTGTATATGACAGTTACGAATCAAGTTCTGAGCTGGATGTGCAGGATTTCCAAGAACAGACTGTTGGGCCTTATCCTCTGTTCATTAAGCAAGATTATCTTGAGGAAATCATCCCTCTTGGACCTGTCGAAGACACTAAGCAGCAAGATGAAGAGCAGAATTTTCCCACGGGTCCTGTTTATGATGAATATGAATCTGACCCTTGGGAGAGCCAAGAAGAAGAACCAGAAGAACTAGAGGAGCAACAGAAGGAGTAGCTTATCTCATGTTTAGAACCTGTTAATGAGCAGCCATCGCCTGAGATCAATCAGCATGTATCGACTGTTCACCCTCTTGTGCCTACCAGAGAAATTCAACGATGTGTGAGACGTTGTGTAGCATAGAATGTTGTTTGTTACCAATTTTATGGAGTTTGTCGCTTGGCCTATGAGCCTGTGAAGGAATACATGGAGTTGTATTTCCTTCATGTTTTGAAGCCGCCCACATTATCTTGACCTCAGCATTAGGAGGAAAGCTAAAGAATGTAACCGTTCGGTTGTCACGATTGCATTACCTGTTATCAATCATCGATAGAGTGAAGGAGCTTACAGTTAGGAAGTTGCTTGAATGGCTATGGTGAAAGTTTGCTTTCACCTAGCACTATGTAAAATTTTATTAGTTTAGGACTGTACATAAATAAGCTCCTTCGAGCATGTGTGTTTATTTTTGTTTTTACTTTCGGCCTGTATTTTCAGTAGTGTGTTTTGAGCTTGACTCCATAGCCCAACAGAAGACGACTGGAACTGCAAAAGGAGATCTTAGAGCCTCGCAGCGAGGACTCTATCCCCCATGGAGCCTAATGTTAGCACTTATTCTTGCAAGGGGATGTTTTTCCTTTGAAGTTGGCCATTGGGTGACCAAACGCAAGAAAAGGGGTTTAAAAACCCACCATATGCATTTTTATCCAAAGTCAGGGCGCGATTATGCAAAGGCGTGCACATACCTGGTCGGCGAAAATCCATCAAGCACAGGCTCAGTCTCAGTCGTCGAATCCATCAGATAAATTAGATCGATGGCCATCGGGCGATCAGGATTATAGAGTTGCGCAAAGTTTAGCATCAAACCAAGGCTCGAAATCTCGAAATCTGGGTCGTTCATTTCAAAGGGACATGTGGTGCATGATCAACATAGTCACGATTTCGCAAATCGTGAGGTCAAGAGTTGATCACATCAGATCTCGCGAAATGCGAAATTGCGAAAAGATCACAGTCGTTGATCAAGGGAGAGATTTGGACCGTTGGGTCATCTTTTCGTGATTTCGTGAGTCGGGAGAGTAAGAGGGCAAGTCTTGAAAACTCGCAACATACGAAATCGCGAAATAATCAGGGCCGTCCATTCTAGGGGACGCGTGGCACAGGATCCGAGCCAAAGAAAAGTCTTCCCAGGATTGTCAATGGTATGTGGTCCCACAATGAAAGTTTGATCTAGACCGTCTAAATCTGAGGGTCACGTGGCAGTAGATAATGCAAAATCATGATTTTGCATATCGGTGGTTCGTTCATGGAGCACAGCGTAAACTCCCGACACCTGAAATCGCAAAGCACTCAAAGTTTGTGCCCATGGTCATAGCTCGTGGCCCTATGGTGTGTGTTGGCACAAGGGCAGACCCAGGGTTCAACGCTACAACAGCACACCAAAAAAGCCCTAACTACTGGCCCTTTTGGCAACACCTACAAAGCAGATGAAGCCTCACCCGAGGTAGAGGCAGGGGTGGTTGCAAGACTAAAGTGTCTGCAACCTTAGCTGGGACACAGATCTGTGATTATATCATGTACAAAGAACTTAGCATTGGTCAGTCATTAATGTTCAACCCTTATTATGCTTCGCAGATAGCACAGAGCATCGCAGTGTTCAAAGGTATTTCAACACTTAGCCACAGTAAAACAAATCAGGTCTAGTAGTTCAACACTAAGCATTCTCATACATGTCAGATCCCACTATTGACATACATCTAGGAATAACAAAGCATTAATAGATCTATCTAAATATATCAAAGCACTTAGCAGAAGAATAAATAAACACATCAAGCCGACGCACAAAGCATCACACACAGATTTACGTGGTTCACCCCCACCCTGGGGCTACGTCCACCAACTCTTCTTCTTTATTAGTGTCTTCAATCGGTTACAGCACAAAGCCACTCAAAACCCTTACTTCACACAGGTCAGAAGATATGCGCAGCTCGCTAGATCCTTCTTCCTTACACTTCAGCACAAAGCCTTCTACAACCTCTTACAACAACTTGCACTTAGCTCTGCAAGCCTCTTACAATCATGCACAGAGCATTTACAATCCACATCCGATCACACAGATCTAACTACTAGCACTAAGCCATCGGTCATCCTTACATTGCCTAAGTATCTATTTATACATTACAAAAGTGGGCCTAAGTGTGGGTAAACCCACAGGCCAACATCCCTTTCCCATTACATTAACACAAAACCCTAAAAGGGGCCCAAAAGTGGACCGAGATCCCGTGATCTCTGCTTCGCTTGGCGCTCCTTCTTTGACTAGCTGTCAAAGTCCCAAAATAGGTCAAAATGACCAAGGTTATCCCAAAACTTGGTCAAGGGCCAACAGAGTGCGGGTTCGAGAAGAAGATTAGCACCTGTCGCGTAGAGCTGGTGACGTGGGGTCTTTGGGGAAGCAATCTTGGCTGTCAATTTTAGAGCAGATCCGACCGTCGATCTGGATATGACCATTTCGGGATTTTGGGCATCGTGATGTTGTGAATCAAGGGGAGTGAGAACTCCCGATATGTGAAGTCCCGAAATGTTATTTGGTTAAGTATAGGGTCACACCCCGCGGTCATATAGGAGTAGAGCCATAAAGAAAGGAAAGGCATCTGTCGAGCAACGAGTGGCTGAGATTGTTCGAGCAAATGATCCTGGCTGTCAAGTTCAACGAAAATCCGACGTCAATCCAGACGAGTCGTTTTCGCAATTTCGGGCATCGGGATTTTTGAAATCAAGGGGAGTACAAACTCTCGAAATGTGAAGCCCCGAAATTTTATAGGGCATAAAAGCAGGTTCATGGCCCGAGATCGTGTGGAACGATGGATAAGAGTTGTGGCAAGGGACGAAAGTGCCTGTATTGATTGCAGAAGGAGAGCAGCAGGGCTCGAGGCGTCGAGATTAATTCGGCAAAGTCATGGGCACCGCCTAAAGCATTCACGGATGTCAGGGCTCATCCCGATCCCAATGAAGACAGTTAATGAAAGTGGGGGATGGTGGTTGAAACCTTGTTTCATCACATAAATGGAAAGCATGAAAGGATGGTCGTGGAGGCTAGCTGACAACCCAGAACTCCTCTGTAAATGGGTTTTCCTGCAAAGCCCATACTGTTTTAATTTCGCATCTGACAGAGAAATACAAGTGCAGTCTGACAACAAAAGGAGGAGACACAAAGCTTTGAATGCAGTGGTTCGTTTGTGTCCATGGGGGCAATTAGCAATTCTGAGTATATATACTCATTTTTTTATATTTTGTAGGGGTCGATGGTTGAGCTAGCCTCCCGTATTGTAAAGTTTTGAGGAACCATTGGTTCCTCTGGTTAGGCATCTGTATTTGAGACTTCTTGTTTAATGAAAGTCAGCTTCTTTCGTATCTTTATAAACAACTGTGTTAAAACACTCGGAATTGGAGGATCCAATCGAGGATAGTTATGTTGTTGTGATGTAGGTTTGATCACTGCAATATTTTCACCAGTTTTAATTAGTTTCATGTGTTATCTTTTCCCTCTTACACTAAGTAGCTCGGAATTGGAGGATCTAGTCGAGTTGTTACAGTAGCATTGTGATGTAGGTCTGAGCATCGTGTTGTTATAACTGTGTCGTTTAGGCATATCTTAGTGTCTGAAGCTTCGAGTCCAAAAGGATCTTGTTCTTGAAGCCTTTCTTCCTTAGGTTGTTGGAAGACCGGATGTCCATAGCAAACTCTTACATTTTCTCACCAAGTCTTCCCTCTGCTCATTTTAAACTCAACTTCCTGACTGGAGTTAGATCAAGACCTCACTTTCTTATGCTTTGCCTGGTCCGGGATTCTGAGTTAAAGCGATATTCTCTTGGGTCTGCACCCATTCGACCACCCTTATTCATTCATTGTGACATATAAAACTGATGGGTATCAGGCTTACTTCTGTCGTAATCCAGAGGTGACATCTGGTGTTAACGGTGCCTTTCCAGTTCGGAAAGTGGTTTGATATTTATGACGAACAAGAATTTTCCAGTTCGAAAAATGGTCCAGATCGGACAGTCATTTTCGTAATGAAAATGGTTCGATAGATTGTTGATGTACCATAGACAGTGATTCCCCTTGTGGCCAGTGTGGGGGAATGGTCTAGGAAAGTCATTCTTCTTGGCAGTCACTATGAGTAGTGGTCAAGTAGAATGGTCCACCTCACCGAAAAGTCATTCTTTCGAAGTTCATAATTGTGAACAGGTTCGAAGAATGGTCCGTTTTGGAGGTTGGTGCAGGACAGTCATTTCCTCGGGAAATGGTATGGACAATCATTCCCTAGGGCAGACTCATTCTCTCCAAGCTGCACTATGATTAGTGCTGGAAGAATGGCCCAGTTAGGTGAATGGTCCAGTTTCAGCAATCAGGGACAAGCATTCCCTAGGGCGGAGTCACTCTCTCCAGGTTGCACTATGATTAGTGTCGAAGGAATGGCCTAGTTAGGTGAATGGTCCATGCTCATAAATCAGGGACAGTTATTCTTCTATGCTTGAGAAGAATAGTCCAGATAGCCCATGGATGATGTTTTACCATCTGAGGGAAGATGCTCTTCCAAATCTCACATATGTGAGTGGAAGAATGGCCCAAATGACTCAGTTTGTATCATGATATTGTTATACAGGTTGATATCGGATGATATGATCACTGTGGAGACTGTATGTCTCTGGACAGTAGTTGTATGCCATTGTGTTGGATGTGTTCCACTGTTTGTAACTATGTGTCACTTATCAAGTAGTCGTGTGCTACTTGGTATGGTTGTGTACCACTGGATAGTAGTTGTGTACTACTATGGATAGACACAGTTGTGTTCTATTGAATGGCATTGTTATGATTGCCATGAAGACTATCAGTAGTGTTGAAAATGATTATCAGCTAGATGGGTAGTCAGTGTATGATCCATGATAGTTATTCTTCTAGGACGTATGTTCAGATTAGAAGAATAGTCCTTGTATCCCATGGCATGGCTTCCAACATCTGTTGGAACAATTATTCTTCTAGGACAAATGTCTGGATTAGAAGAATAGTTCTTGTATCACTTTGTGGAGTGAGTAACTTATTCAACATCATTACTCAGATGGAGTATGACTTAAAGAGATGATGCATTTGATGTTGTCAGATGATACTGATAGTGATGACGGTGCTCGTGATTTAATCATGAGATAGTATGAGTGGCTATGATGATGTTACCGGTTGAATGGTATGTTTGTGCTCAAGACCATTGTCTTCAATACCTCCCTAGTTAGGAGGGAGTGTTGATATTATGGTACCTGCGGAAGGTATTAACCTCCACGTGTAACCCTGACAAGAATAGAATATTTCAGGAAGCAAGAAGAATCTCTAAAGCATTGGATATAACCCTAGAAGACAAGACGGCTAAAGAAAATAATTTAATATTGAGTCTTTAGCCTCCAGAAAGAGAAGTCGGCCCAAACAGCTAAGAAAGAGCAGTATAAATCAGAGCTCATTTGTACACACATAGCTCACAACTACATAAATCTAGTGCGCGCTGCAGAAATTTAGTAAGTGTGCAAGTTTGGAGAGTAGATGCAGCTGCAACTACTGCAACTTGTATTTTTTGTTTTAGGCTTGGACTTTCTATTGGTTATGGTTTGAACTTTCTACCTTGTGCGCTAGCTCTAGAGAGAGGTATGCTATATTGATTGGCTATTAGGCCTAGGATTTGCTTCCATAACTATTCTCTGTCAAGGTTAAGGTGCTCGGGGGTGGCTTCGGCCTATGGTTGGGTGACAATATTTCTATATTGTCTATGGTTAAACGAGCACACCTACATTTCTAACAACGTTGACCTACTTCGGAGCCTTTGGAGGCTAGACGTGGCAGCTTGGGACAGTTTTTATTCTTTTGGGAGAAGAAACCCTCACTTTGGGGTTATTCCTTTGTGCATGTGGCTTGACCACTTTTGATTTATTGTTAAGTTAGGTTAATCAGTTATAATTTTGATTTCTTAGGCTAGATTTAAGGAATCGCATAAAATATTATTATTTTATTGTAACTGAGGTTTAGTATTATCTATATAAAGGGATGCACCTCTTCATTTTCACTCATAGTTGGGTAATTTGTAGTTCTCTCTTTTGGAGCCTAATCGATATATCTTTCTTGGATCATTTATGGTGTTAAGGGTTCTTTCTTTGTGGATGAATGTTGTTAATGCTTGAAGCTTTTCGTACTTGGTTCTATTTGGTGCATGAAGATTAATGGTGGAATTTCTCAAATCTTTTACTAAGCCTTCAAGATCTATCCATTGAGGAGTTATCAACTACTTTGTAAGAAGGAGTTTAGGCTTTCCCTAATTCTTCCTTGTCAGTTTGGTGAGTATTTGATACCATGCTATGTTTTTCCTTATGGTTCCTTGGCTGAAGTATTAAGTATTTTTCATCAAGTCATAGTTGATTTTGATGGTGAAGGCCATTCCTGTGAGGAAGCCCTTCTTGTAGACCTTGATGTTCATTATTGATCTATTTGGGTGAGGGATTACTTCAACCTCATGGTGCTAGTCTCAACACCTAATCCTTTGAGAAAATAAGCCAACTCCCTGG